>KK117081.1:192498-217555 GCA_000611955.2 Stegodyphus mimosarum | reverse complement strand
TTAAGCATATTATTATATATTATTTATATATTCTACATTAAGCATATTGTTATATGCCATTTATATATTCTACATTAAGCATATTGTTATATGCCATTTATATGCTGTATTAAGCATATTATTATATGCTACTTATACTCTGTATTGAGCATATTATTACTAAGTGTTATATGTTCTGTGGTAAGCATTATATTCATATATCCTATTTATATATTCTTCTGTATTCGAGACTTCAAAATTATCCTTTTAATAACATTCACTTCTTAACTTAGCTAATGTAATGGTAGTGGTAAATTCATTAGCTGTTTGCATTTTCCTTAATATTTGATCTGCCCTAGAAATCAAGCAAAAACATTCAAAAGAAACTATTGATATTTTATGGGATAATAAAGTATTTGAACTAGCTTAAATATCTCTTACTCAAACCGAATAACTTAAGTTTTTTATGAGAGGTTACACTTCAGACTTGGCAGGGTATCGCTCCATCTGTTACTAATTGTCATTATAAACGCAAACCAATTTGCACATAAAAAATGAAATATAACCATTTTTTTTAACTTCGGTCTTATAATATAATTTGAAAGTTAACACAAAATAATTGCAGAATATTTATAACAAATTAAATGGCACTTAAACATTAATTAATTAACTAACTATGAAAGTCTAATAACATTACTGCCCATCTTTTGCCAGACTTTACTAATCTGTTAGAAATCATTCACTTACCATATGATCTGCTTCACCTTCACCAAAAACAGTAATTATACTAAACTCAACCCAGCGTACGGAAACTGAACGTATTGGAACGAGGGCAGACAGACGACTCCAGCGTCAAATCAATCTCAAATGTAGTTAATATCTTGTTTTTATATCTGCCTGTCAACCTTCTTCTCGCCAACTAATTTATATAATCTTCTTAAATGAGCGCTAGTATCAAGTCAGAAGAAACAGAACTGAATTGAAAATAAACAGACTGGTCCATAACTTAGGATAAATGCTGAAAAGTTATCGAGAAAACTGGAGGAGGGAATTATTCTCCTTTTATTATTATTGTGAATTATTTTAATTACTTACCTGGCCGCTAACTATTTCGCTAAATGTCTTAAAAAGTGAAAACATAAAAGATTAAATTTGCATAAAATCTCAGTTAACATAATATGGCTGTTTACCTATCAATAAAAAATAATTAATAGGGTAAAATTAATTTTATCTACAAATACTCAATTTTTATTAAAAAATCGGAAACATCGGTACGCAGATTATGAAATCTCTTTGATAACAAAAGCGCTCAATTGATTGCGAAAAGATATTTTACATAATCCCTTTCCACGACTTCCATATAGATTAAATAACAGAATACCCGCTGTAAATTTCCGAGCAATTGTTCTTTTTCAGTTCAAAATTCTACTTTCTTTATTTTCAGAGATAGAATTGGAGTGGTGGATTCCTCAAACTGTATTTTGTGTGACTCCAATCAGCCTATGCTTTTTGAACATTTAAATAATTAATTGTATTGCTTTTTCTCAGTATAAGGACATTATTAAAAAAGTACTGGAGAGCCCGTGCATCAATGGCTTAAGCGCTAATGTTTGGCATTTGTAAAATAAATAAATAAAAATTTTCAGATATTTGTTTGCCTGGTATATTCTTCTATTTCGCTTTGTGTATATCAATTTGAAGCTTAATAAAATCATATTTTTCTTGATTGATTATTCAATCAGGAAATCACCTCTCAAAAATTAAAAACATTTTGTAAAAATACATAGTCTCAAGGCCGGCGCCAGATCGAGGCAACTTGTGCGGCTGCACAGGGCGGCAATTTTTTTTAAAATTAAGGGAAGCATTGGGCGGCAGAATTTAAGAGCCAAAAAGATTGCACAGGGCGGCAAAAAGGCATAGCGCCGACCCTGGATTGTCTATAGCAGGGGTGGGTATAAGTCGATCACAATCGACCGGTGGACCGCCAAAACATTTTGGGGTGACCGCCTTTACTAAGACCTAAAATGCGCGTATTAAAAAAATATAGATATATATTTATGGAATACCAAAGCCAACTAGACTGAAGAATCGGCTTTTCACAATCGATGCAACTGTGGATTTACTTAAGCAATCGATGATTTACTTAAGCAAATGATTCGATGATTGTGTAGACGACACATGTACCTTCATTGGAAACACACGCTTAAATACATATGACGGTTACAGCGTCATCTATCTGTACACGTACGTTCGCCGCTCACTGCATTCATACGTCCATGCTCCACGGTCTAGCAGTCGCTAAAGTTCCTCTAACATTCAACTCGATAGTTTTGTGTTACTTGTGTTTTTGTAGTAAAAATAGTAATCTGACATATTTTAAAAGAGGGGTACAATTGTAGTGACATTAGGGTTTTTTGAAGCAGGAGAAAAGATGAAATGAACAATGCCCTCGCCGGAATTTGAACCACGGACCTCTCGAATACGCGTCGAGTGTGCTGATCACTACACCAAACCACGAAGGCATGTGAAAAAGGCGGGAGAAATAATTTATAGAATGTCGAAAACAAGTGTTAAGAAAAGAGAAACATACAATTTTAAGAAAGAATGGGAAGAACAGTTTTTCTTTTCAATGGTGAATGCAAAATGTGTGATATATATGTCATGCAAATGTGCCACTTCCAAAGAAAGGAAACGTTGAAAGGCATTTCAAAAGCATGCATGGAAGTTTTCCGTTAAAATGCGAAATACGTAAACAAAAGTTAAAAGAATTTAAATCGCAATTAATCGGGCAGCAATCATATTTCATTAAACTCAAAACTATGTCTAAGGCTGCAACAGTTGCACCTTTTCGTGTGAGTCATGAGTTAGCAAAACATAAGACCCCTTTCGCAGATAGAGAAATGATCAGAAAAGAGTTTCTGGAAGCCAGCGATTCATTATTTGATTCATTCAAGAACAAAAATGAAATTATTTCCGCAGTTTAAGACGTACAACTTTCGCGTAGAACTGTCAAGCGCCATATAGAAATGAGGAATTCTGATCTGGCTTATTAGCTGACCGAAGATATTACTAACTGCATATGCTTTTCCTTGAAGTTTGACGAATCTACGGACATGGTTTATGTTTCTCAACTTTGCATTTTTATAAGAATGGTTTTTAATGGATTTGAATGTAAAAGAATAATTGTTAACAATATTACCTCTAAAGAAGAAAACACGAGGGGAGGATGTTACTTTCAAAAAATACACAGAAGAGGAGAATAATAATTTAATCCCAATTTATAAAGTTATATCGATGGCAACTCATGGGGCCCCATCAATGACAGGCACGTTCAATGGATATTTGGCTATGTGTGTCAGAGACGATGACGTACCGCATTTCCTTTCTTATCATTGCATTATTCATTAACAGGACCTCTGTTGTAAAATTCTAAATATGCGTCTTGTTATGGAAATCATCATGGAAACTGTGAACTCAGTTTGAGGAAAAGGTCTTCAGAGAAGAAGGTTTCGGGCCCAACTAGAAGAAAACGAATCTGATTACGGGGAATTGTTATATCATGCAGATGTTAGTTGGTTAGCATACTTTGCAACATATTTTTACAAATATCTGGGACCTACTATTAAAGATAAAGACTTTTTGGAATCAAATGATAAAGCGTACGTTGAACTTAGTGATGGCGTTTGGTTGATGGATTTAGCTTTCGCTGTTGATATAACAAGCCATCTTAATGAACTGAACTTACAACTGCAAGGAAAATGTCAAACAGTAGTAAAACTGATTATATTTGTTAATACTTTCAAAAACAAATTAAAGCTAATATCTTCCCAGTTATGAAGAATGAACTAAAAAATTTCAAACATATTTCTGAGGAGCTCTTTAAAAAGATGTACATTAAACAAAGAGAAATATTATGATGAAATAATAAAACTTCACTCGAATTTGAGGGACGTTTTCAAGAATTTTCTAGACTAAAACCAATTGTTACATTCATATGTTACCCATTTAGCAATGTTGATGTGGAAGAAATAATTGAAAACATAAATTGTATATTCTCTTTATCTCTTCAGGAAAGCGAAGTTTTTATCCTTCAAAATGACATAATTTTAAAAGCAAGTAGTTCAACCCTAAGAATAACGTTTGGAATCTAATGGACGAAGTAAAGTATCCTAATTTTAAAAATGCTGCATTTCATTTAACATCATTCTTTGCCTCTACTACGTGTGTAAATCTGCCTTTTCAACGATGTAATAATCAAAACAACATATCATTCCCATCTCACAGTCGACCACCTAGAATCCAGTGCAAGATTAGCAGTTAGTAATTATATACTGATATATTCAAGATCGGTGAACAACAGTATACAGACTAAGTCTTCTACCAACTATAACTACGAGAACTAACTTTAGATGAAACTGATTTAATTTTTAATGTATAATGAATTGTTTGAATTGATGCATCATCTGAAATTATTATTATTATGTTTGTATCTTGCGTTTTGCTTTAAACGGGTTTAAAACAGTAACTTTGTAGGGTTTTATAGGCAAGTATATATTCCGTATTAAGTTATAATAAATATTGTAGAACTTTTTTTAGCTTACCACTACTACGTCACTCGGTTGACCACAACACCTTGAAAAAATCAGAAGTAGCCCGAACCCAGAAAAGTCTGCCCACCCCTGATCCATAGGATGTAAGCAGCAAATAGCGACTTACATAGTTTAGTAAGAACAATATTCTTTGAGAAAACTTGTATTGAAGCAAAAGTTTTAGTTTTCCCCTCAAAAGACCATATTTAAGCTTAAATTTTGGGAAACAGTTACAAAAGTTAACATTAAATGAGAATACATTAATCGTGAAGTTAATAAAATTAAGACATACGATATGTTTGGTCAGAAGAAATGTAAAGATTGTGGATTAAAATATTGGATAAATATTATAGTAAAGAAAGAGAGAAGTTAAAGAAAGTTCTACACAACAAGAAATTAAAAAAAACCATTTTCAAAAATGAAACTTTAAATCAGAAAAAGTTTGCAAGAATGGTAGACGAAAAGAAATACGAAAGAAAAAGTAAAGTAACGTAAAGAAAAATAAACCCATATTTTTTTCTCGATTCCTATCATCAACGCAGAGAAAGTACTATGCTTATGATAGAGAATTACTTGCAATCTACCTAGTCATAAAGCATTTTAAACACATTCGGGAAAAACGGTGTTTTACTGTTTTCACTTATCATAAACCTATTTCCTTTGCCTTCAGAAGAATTTAGACAAATCCTCAAGACAAGTCCATCAACTGAACTACATTGCTAAATTCGCTAAAGACATACGGTATATTTCTGAAGAAGAAAACATCGTAGCAGGCACAGTATGCAGAACTTAAACTATCGCTGCTCAAGCCCCAATTGATTATAAACTTATTGCAAATTGCCAGGAGGATGAAGACTTCAAGATTCTTAAAACAAATTCCAGCTTCAAAATAGTACAAATTCCTAGCAGTAGAAAACGTCGTAGCAGTAAGATAGCAGTAAGAAAATTTACTGTGATACCTCCTCCAAATTTAACCGGCCATACAGTCCTAAAGAATTTTGCGAAAGAATATTTTTTCTACACTTATCCCGTCCTGGAATTCGTGCAATAGTGAAGATGGTGACAAAAAGATTCATTTGGCCTCCCATAAAAAAGATTGTCAACTGTTGATTACAGCATACTTGGCATGCCAACAAGCCAGTATTCACAGATATACCGATGCTCCTGCTGCTGAATTCAAGATTCCAAATGAAAGTTTCAAGCATCTTAACATCGATATTGTTGGCCCTTGACCATCTCTGGAAAGGTTCTAGGTACCTGCTGACTATTACCGATAGACTGACTCGGTGGATGGAAGCCGTTCCTTTGGAAGACCAAACTGCAGATTTTATCGCAAATGTCCTTGTTGCGGCTTGGATTTGCAGATCTGGGATAGAAGAGAAGATAACATCTGACCAAGTTAGACAGTTTGAAATCCAACGCTTCCAATCCTTGAGCAAATACCTAGATTTCACAACTAACACTACGACAGCTTATCACCCCATCGAATGCTAACATCGAACTTTGAAAAATAGTCTGAATCCCACCTTCAAACGTCAAATTCTTAAGACTTATATTCTATCTTTAGTTCCTGGCATTCGATCCGACATTAAAGAAGATTTCAGTTGTTCTTCTGTTGAACTTATGTACGGCACACAAATCTGTTTGCCTGGAGAATTTTCAGTAAATCCCCAACTGCCAAGCATTCAGATTTTATACAAAATTGCAACGCCACATCCAAAATCTAAAACCAACTCTAACAACCAGCCATAGAAATAACCAGTTTTCGAACATAAGGACTTAGCAAACTGTTCACTTGTATTCGTATTCATCTTTAATAACATTTCATCTTGTCTTCAACTAACCTGTCTTGGATCATATTAAGTTAAACAACATTTTGAGAAATTTTTCGATGTGAGAGTGTCGGGCAAAATTCAAAGAATATCAATAGATATACTAAAACCATGTTTCAGACTCATAAATGTAGTAACAACAAATCTTCAAACATGTGAAGTTGTTATTTCCAACATCTTAAAACAACGTATGGAATAACAATGATCCTCCTAAAGACATTTATCCTAGAAACACAACAGCTGGTCGAACAGTCGGATTTCCTGCATATATGAAATACTATGCGGTATAACGCTATTACTAGAAAGGAGGAGTGTGGCAGCATCATTTGCAATACTTAAAACGCTATCTGTCAAACTCTTCACATAGCAATTTTTTTGCTCGAGTTGCAACAGTAAAAAAGTTCAGAATAAAAAATAAACATTAGAATTTGTTTTCAAGTTTGGTTTGGTTTATGTGATTACGGCAAAAGCCTTTGAGGGCTATCTGCCTAAGAGCGGAACGATGTCTTCTTGAAGGACTTTCTGAAGGAAACTGACTCGTATACACGTTACATATGTGGAAAGCCACGAAAACGTCCATGCAGCCAGCCCGTTCGCGAGATTAGAACTTCGGACCGAATTACCAGTGTTCAGCGACTTTACCGCTCTGCCGCTGGTGGGCTGAATTTGTTTTCAAAAACGAAGCTCGTTATCATTTGCTTTACTTCGGGTTTCTTGTTAATAAACTTATTTTAATAAGTTTGTTCTTTACAGTATCCTGTTAATATATTTGTCTTTAATCAGCGAACTTATAGGGTATTTGAAGTAAATATTAAAGAATACTTTCGTAACGGAGGTATTTTATTTAAATGTATTACAAAATCGCCACTAAACGTCATAAGAAATTTTGTAAGATCCGTTTAAAATAAAACTTTTGTTTTTAACATATAATTCCAGCTGCTGACGTCATTCAGGTACCGCAAATTCGGTAACTCTTTCATCAAAATACTTGCAACCAGTAGCATAATAAGGTTAAAATCTTGATTGCAACCAGTCCAAACTTTAAGCAAGTGAGATGAATTTTCGCCTTTTCTTCTACTACTAGGAATTCTAGAATGAGCCGAACAGTAATGAATCAAACAATTAAAATATACAGTAGACTTCTAGTTGAGGTACAAAAAAATTTAACACAAATGTACCACTTGAGCTGCTCGCGGTAATTGCAGATAACGCGTGAGATTGAATTTTATACAAAAAAAAGATAAATCTGGCTCGCTAAACTCGATGAACTATTTACCTAAATCTACCTACCTTCAGGAGATGGTAGCGTTTGTTGTCAAACTAATGTATCCCTTTAACAATTTGATGTAATCTAATTTTAGAACTTTAGGTTCATTCCTCATGATATAGGATTAGAGTTTGACGGAATTTGGCGCCTGAAATCATTGCACTTCATCTTCATCGCTAATAACAATTATCTGAAGTAAATTAGGAAGCCAAAAGGAGGATAAAAGTTCAGAAGTTCTCTGTCGGAAGTTAGAAAGAATTATGGTGCGCTTCCTGAATTCTGATACTGTTCGTAAATAAAGTCATTTATGTTCTAAGACTGGAGCATAACTTCAGTGTCACTGTACTTTTTCTCTGAAAAGCAGCATCATTCATCATTTCTTACAGATTATTTACTCACTTCGCATTCATTAACCCTGCTCAGTGCTATTTTGCTGTATTATTTAAACGAGTCCAGTGTTATGGTAGAGTAGTCAATAAGTAGATAATATTGTTACGAATTTCACATTTATTTGGCTATTTATTTAGAATTGTAATTAAAATTCCTTTTTATTTCTCCGTGCAACGCAGACGATTTTTGAAGAGAAAGCTACATTGAAAAAAAATAAATAAATAAAAATAAAAGAGCGCGTGCATTTAATGCTTAATAAATAAATATCTCGTAATTATTGTTGCCATCCAGAAAAATCTAGTTTGTTCTACTGATATTTAATAAGCTTATAAAAGCCGAATTGAAACACCTCATCTCAGTCCCCCAGGGATCAATTCTGGGCCCGATTCTCTATACATTCTACTTTTCAGATTTTCCCAGGGATAGATTCACGAGACAACAATATCTGGGATGTTAGGCGGATGATACCGCTATTGCTACCAGATCACTTAAGGCCGACCTTGCGATACGCGCCCTGCAGACTTACATGCCTGATATTAAAAATTGGTGTACGCGTTAGCGTATATCGATAAATGCGGCAAAATCCCAACTATTAGTTATTAGAAGAAAACAAAGATGTAGAAGAGTTAATGAAAAGATTAAATTATTTGGCACTGAGGTAACGTTGGTATCTAAGGCTACATACTTAGGAGTGACACTCAATAATAAGCTAACTTGGAAAGACCATATTAACCGTGTCAGAAGCAAAGCATTAAATGTAATTACTTGCCTACTCCCACTTATTGGAAGAAATTCGAGCTTAAGCTTAGTAAAGAAAAGGCATTTATATATTGCTGTCATAAGGCCCATTTTCTCTTATACTTCGCCGGCCTGGGCGGCTTACTCTAAAAAAGATGTTGAAAAGCTTCAGATTACGCAAAACAAAGTCTTAAGACTTATCACAAATGCCCATTTCTATGTATCTAATGAGACCTTACACAGAGGCCTGAGGATTGAATATGTAAATCATTATTTACATAGAATGAATGCCAACTTCTTTAAATCTGCCTTATTATGTAAACATCTTCAACATTTCCATGTACTAGACTACATAGCCTTAGATGAGGTTTACAACATCAGGCCATATACGGCTCACTTACTAAGGGATCTGAATTTCCCAACTTAGTAGTTGTTAAAGCATTGCACCAACTTGTAAATATGTAAATGGTTTTCGTTATTTATCCTAGTTCTCATATTTAATCAAGAATTTCAATTTTTATTATCATTTTGTATGTTATATTTCATGTATTAATTCAGTATTTGTATTGTATTGTATTGTATAACTAAAGTTTAATAAATTGTGTTACTTTCATGTGCACTGGTTAGGACGCAGACATGTACTAACGCGGCTCTGCCGCAGTCAGGATTTTAGTTAAGACTTCTCTCTACATTGCAGGACTTTGGTTTATTGCAACCTTGCGGTGCAAACGGCATCTCCTTCATACCACATATTTGGTTTTATTTAATTTAAGGAAATTGCACCTCAGGAGCTCTATGCAATTCCTCAGTGAGCTGGATAAGTTGCCCATAATTGGCAATATCCCAGCAATAGTTGTCCAGACTAGACTAGACTCATCTCAGTTGTTGTTGTTGTAGTTGTAGCTGTAAAAAGCGAACTGATTTATTGATTGTAGCGATTTCGCTGTGCGATAGAATTATTTTATCTGTTTTGAACTGAGTTTTTGCTAAACATTTGAGATATTGTGATATTGTGCGAATATCTCTGAAGAAATATTTCAGCATTTTAATTTATTTCTTGTGGAAAGAATAAATTTTTGTTAACTTTTTAACGACTTGTACGTTCAATATATAACGAACCCGTACGCACGCAACAATATTGTAAAATAAACAAAGCAAGGCTCGAAAGCAGTATCGTTGTTGAATGTGCTTGCAAATAATGTTATCGGATTGTTGCAGTCCCGCCCGTATATCCCGTTAATATAAAAATATTGAGAGATGATCGCTTTTCGTGGTTAGCATATCGTTTAATATGAATTAAAATATTTCGAAATGCCACTTTTTAATGAAAGAAAAGTGGCCAAACGGATAAATTTTTATTTAAATCAATCACGAGCTAAATTTAATCACTCTTACTCTTTCTGAAACTCTAAAACTATGAATGAATACTGTTCCGTACTTGTAACTTCATCGTTTGGCTGACGGAGCACTTTCCCATCACATTTTTGTTGTTGTGCATTTCTCATATTAATCTGTAAAATCTGGCAACTGGAAAGTAATGTTCAGTCTCTGCTAATTGGCAACTAGTACGAGTATATTCCACCGCGCAGCAGAAGAACGCTGACTCGCGAATCTACTCGCTGTCGTAACTGTTCCTACTCTGTAATAATAAATAATTAAATGATACCGTTGGTAACGCATTTCTTACTACGCACGCTACCTACGCACAAATACATAAGAAAAATGTAATAAGGATTAGATAAAGTTACTGTTATAAAAGCCTATGATTTTATGACATAAATGATATCAGCAATTTTTTTATGAATGTAATCTGTAACAGGATAATGAACAGAAAAATAATATGCCTTATCGGATTGACGATTGAACAACAAGCAGTGTTAATATCTCCCTAAAATACAGGGACTGTTCGTATATTTTTTAGACGATTTTGCTTTGCAGTAAAAAAAAATCGGTACTTTTCCATTTCGCCGGCACAAATCTTGCCAAGCAGACCTTATTGGCGACAACACCCAGTATACGCATAAAACATAAATAAATAAAAAATTAACAAATGTTACGTTTTAAGAGAATTTTTTACTTTAGAGGCATAAGCATTTTAATATCGTTTCAAATTTTTTCAAATGGGTCTTTTCGTTTTCCTTTTCCTTCTCCACAAAAATTCCGCGAGATAAGTTTTCAGATGATGACATGCCATTCCTCTGTGTTTCTTATTACGCCATTTGGCGCTACCCCACAGTCTTTCTATTTTTTCTACGTGCATTCCAGTTTTCCGGGTCGACAAAATTGTATTTATGCTCACTTTGAAATGTTCGCAACTTACTTCTTCCAGTTTCTCAGACTGATTTTCACACCATTAACTAAAGCTAATTATTCCCTCCAATCATAAATAAATCTCACACATTTCAAGAAAGTCAATTTCGAAGATTCAGACCATATGCCTTTTCGGATGTTTCTTTTTCTGCGATAAATTGAAAGGTTGCAGCTCTTCTACTCTGTGCAAAACCCCAATTTTCGTTGGTTTTTTATCCATTTTTAATGTGTTAGAGGAAAGACTTAACTGATAAAAAATGGCCGCGACTTGTGTTGAAAATGTGGCGGTAAAAGGGTACCAGCCGGGATATACGGTTCTGCGTCGGTTGTATCATTTTTGGCGACTTTATCGCTGGCAAAATGGAAAACTACCAAAAAATCTTCTGTTGAAATTTTTCTTGACTGCAGCTATAGTTTTGAAAATATAAATTATCTTCTGCTACTTGACAGTTTTGTTTTCTTGCAAAATGTCGCTTTTAAAGAAGCAGTGGATGGAAGTGTTTATCTTCTTTCCGAATAAAATTATTCGCATATAGTTATTAAGAAACGTCGTGAAGGGCCATAGTTTTTTTATACCTAAAGGTATGATAGGTAATGAATGCTATCAACAAACAAAGGAAAAAAATCAACATTTAGCTTTAAGTGGAAAAATTGTTCCAAATACGTAGCCAAGGGAAAAACGGAATGTTTCGAATGTTCCAAAAGGAATATCTTTAATGTTAAAAGAAAATCAGCCAAGTGAAAGGACAGTTCTAAAATCATTAAAATGCTCGGTGTCAACTGCAAGCAAAGTGATTAATGCTGATTTGAATCTTAAAAAGGCTAAAAAACGTATAGCGCATCGTCTTTCTGCACGACATATCGCCGAACGCAAAACGCGTTGCAGAATTTATGAGAAATATTTTTTCGAACAAAAATGGAAAAATTGTTGTCATAATAGACGAATTTTGGGTGCACTTAAATGACTTCAATGAAATGAGATCCATTTATTATCATCAAAGGTGAGGGTAAAAAGTCTTAAAATATGGTTCAAGCAATCTAAATAATGTTTTTCAAAAGAATTTATGATTGTTGCTGTTTTTTTATATAACGGCAAAATAAAAGTAAAGCAAGTACAGAAAAATGTTAAAACCAATACATATTATCAAAAGCATATTTTATACCGAATTTTCAAATATGAAGTACCTTCTCTTTACATACAGTGTGATCAATCAGTAGAACTGCATCAAGACAAAGCAAGCAGCGACACGTAAAATCTACTGTTAATTTACATTAACATACCTACACTCATATCCATACTAAGTTCTTCTGATCAATGTATTTTTGCGCTTTAGGACTTTTAAAAAGCGGGTTGTCCAAACGTCGACCTACAGCCAAAGAATATGTACTGTTAAGAAGGAAAACTTCGCAGAAGCAGAAGTGGCTCCCTTCCAACGAAAAGGGAAACAACTGCGCATGCGTGAAATATCTGTCGCCAAAAAGCGCCAAAGCTCGAAGCTGAATGTCGAAGTTGGTTTGGACAGGTTCGACCGTTACGTTTAGCAAGAGTTTAAACAAAGAATAGGTTCTTTGGTTTCAAGTAGCGATATGGACAATGGAAGTTCAACAGCCAGTGAAAGTGAAACTTCACCTAATATTTCATCATTTCCGAGTTTAAATTATCGCGACAAGTCAAAGAACGATTCACCTTAACCCGTGTTCCTCAATTTCCTATACACGTCTCGGAGGGGGAAAATGTCAGCTAGGTACCAAAGAACCGGCATATCACAGAGGGGAAATTCTCGCCAACAGATTCCGTCGCCAAATCCCTTGGCGAATGTTCCCTTTTCTTTGTAGCGGCGTTGCAGACAAAGTGGTTTACATTACGTCTATGGAGCCTTTCCTTCTTTACATAGAGGTTCTTTGTTACAGCCTCCTTAGACTTTGGAAAGCTTTTCGAGAGCAATGGGATAAAATTCCTCTTCCAATACTACAAAAGTTTGTATTGTCTTGGAAATTGCGATGTATAAAGATACATATTTAAAACATAAAAATTTTAAGTAAAATGGTTTTGTAATTACAATGCAGATCGTCTAAAAAATGTGTGAACAGCCTTTGTATACTGATTTGGTAATCTTACCTTCAAGCACAACTTCAGTAATTCAGCAATGATGCAAAACTCAGTAAAAACAGAAATTTCAAATGTTTCAAATAGCGCATATCTGAGTCAGCGAAGATCATGAAACGGGAATAAGTAAAAATGGCTTAAAAATGAAACTGAAAAAAATTTTCAAGTGTTTTAAATAACGCATGCGTTATGCACGAAAAATCATGAAACCCAAATATACTGGCTATCATAAATTAAGGAAAAATCACAAAAATCACGATTACTGAAAACGTTATGTAGAATTTTATGAAACTTAACCACAATATAGAGCACAAAGTAACGTATCAAATATTATAAAAAGAAATTACGAGACAAATTAAGATAATATAGATATTAGCACATGTATAAAATGAACAAATCAAAGGTGTCAGTTTTCTATAGGAAAAGTACCTTCAATATGAAATATGATCGCCTGTAGAAGCAGTACAGCACATACAGCGATGTGTGGTGCTATCAATTATGCGGTATATCAGTTCCATAGGAAGCGAGAGCCATTGCTCTTGCAAAACAGTTGCAAGCCCAGCAAGGGTTTGAGGGAGTGGATTGAGAGCAGCTAGACATTCCCCTAAAGCATCCTAAACATGCTCGATAGGATTCAAGTCCGGGAATCGAGCTGGCCACTCCATGAGCATAATTGTTTCCTGTTGAAGATAATCATCTACGATCATGTACCCTGTGTGGACTTGCGTTGTCGTCCTGTAACAGGAAAGCATCGCCTATTGCCCCCGGCATATGGGCGCACATAAGCGTCAAGGATATCAACTTTATAAACCTGAGCAATCACGGTTCCCCTTGGAAAGACAGAGGTCTGTGCGTCCACACAAAGAGATGCCACCCCAAACACAGACACTGCCTCTTCCGTATGCATCCCTTTCACGGATGTTTGACGGATGATAACGGATTCCAAGCTCTCTCCATATCAAATAACGCCTACTATCGCTTTCTAGACTAAACCTGGACTCATCTGTAAAGAGAACAGCTCTCCATTGAACAGGCGTCCAGTGGACATATTGTCGTGCCCTCTGCAAACAGTCCCTCCTATGGCGTGACGTGAGCGGCGAGCAAATGGCTAGTCGCTTCGCATACAGACCACCTTCGTGAAGCCTTCTACGCACAGTTGACGTTGACACCAACTTTTCGGTTGCTGCAGCAAGAGAGGATCTAAGAAGAGTCGGAGTAGCGGTTCTGTTCCTACGTGCACATAGTGTCAAATATCGGTCATCGGCGCTCGTCGTATCAGTTGGCCGTCCTTGGCTGAACCTCCTAGATGCCGAATCTGTGGTTTGAAATTGCCTCCAAAGTCTATGAACCTAAGAAAGACTCACATTTAGCCATCTGCCCCTTCTGTTTGTATTTGTCCTGCCTTTAGTCTCCCAATGGCTCTCCATCGTGGTTCTGCAAGCATATGATGTCTGGAGGTCATTGTTACGAATTGGCTATCTCAGATTTCTGATGTCACTATCACAATGAAGTATGTGGACTTGCTCTCAAACATGGACTTTTATGCTACTCGCAGATGACGTATTCCGAGTGGAGCGCCACTAATTTGCATATTGCAGTTTTACTCAGCTACTCTTAGTTGACAACATATTCAAGTTTTACACGGTTTGGCTTATTTTTGATGGAGTTATCACTATTTTTGGGATTTTTTCTTAATTTGTGATAACAAGTGTAATTAAAAATAGCCTTAAATGTTATAAAAAAAACAAAATTTCAAATGTTTTAAATGACATATAATTAAAATAAATATAAATGATTGAATACTTAAATTAAAATAAAGAATAGAATACTCCCTGCGTTTTTAATTCCTTGTATGGAGTAAAAAGGCAGTATTGTAATCGCGAAAAATTTCGGGTATCATATTTCAACGAAATTATCTATTTTGACCGCTATCGAATACAATTTAACGATGTTTCTGAGTGACATTCGTACGTAAGAACAGAATAAAGGACTTTTTTCCCCAAAAAAATTATAAAACTGTTTTAAAATGGATTCTAAAGAAAATGTTTTTCGTGGCGTCTGTGCGTACGTATGTATGTATGTATCTCGCATAACTCAAAAACGAGTAGCCTCAGAACGTTGAAATTTTGTATATAGGACTGCTATAACATGTAGATGTGCACCTCCTATTTGGGTTGCAATCAAGCCCACCAAAAGCATATAAATTTATGTATATATATTATCCATTCTATTACTCGGCTCAGTGAGCTCAGTTTTTTTATTCTCATATGTGCACATTTCGCTTTAAAAATGATTAAATTATGTTGTTCTTATCTTCCGGTTAAGTGTTTTATGCCTTTAGTAAATCTGCATGCAAAATTTGTAGAATTATCAACAATTTAAAAGTTGTTTAAGTGCGGCTAAGCCTAATTATTTTGGCCATAGCGGCCATATTTGTTTACATTTGAAGCTTAGCAGAATATTGGATTTGTTGCCAATTTACAGAAACTAAGCTTCGCAACAATAAAAATAGCGCCTGCTTTTATTATTGCGAATTAAATCATACTTAATCAATTCTGAAATTTATTCGAGGAAGTAACTGTTTAAAATTTGCTTCGTAATTTTTAATATAGATATTTTGAGTTTTTATGCATTTTTGTCTTATGATGAAGTGAAGTGAGACCTGAATTAATTGAATGAGAAATACTAAATCGTCTGTGAAAAACGTTTTTTGTTGTTGTTTGTTTGTTTGTTCAATTTCTTTTATAAATCGTTTTAGATTTATCATAGTATTTGAATAGAACATGTGGTAACGTTTAGATAATTCTACAAATGATATACATAATTTTTGTGCATTCAGAATAATAAAACGAATGAGATGCAACGCTGTTTAGTGAACCTAGCGCCAGAATGTCGCTATGGTAAAGAAATACATGGAATTTTAAAGAGTGCATTTATTATACTGTGATTTGTGCGCTATCGACGAAGTAAATTCAATTCAATCCAATAAGATTAAATGAAATGCAAAATGCGTATAATTTAATATTCCTTACAAGGAAGTCATGTGGTGTACATATCAGATTTTTTTCCTATTAGAACACAGTTTACGTTTTTGGTTGTTTGTTGTTTGTGAGACATGTTAAAATTTTAACATATTTGGCGAATATTATATAATCACTATATCACTATGATATCACTAAATTTAAATTGTTGTCCCATATAATCCAATAACGTGACTGCGCATTCCAGAGCTTTTGTGTAGCTAACTCTTAGTGCTTTAGCTTCACCTTCTACTTTTTGATCGTTTATCACGAGTATACCCCTAAGTCATGATTCTTCTGTCAGATTTACCGTTCATTTCTTACAATAGCTTACAATTTTTTGTTAATTTCCTTAAAGTACCATAAGCAAAAGCTTTATCTTACAATTACATTTCATTGTTGATATGACAACTTGATTCATTAGCTGGGAAAAAATTTATAACAATCTTTCCCTCACCACAGAACTGTTCAGTAGGATGGCATTAAGCACTGTTGGTCAGATGCCTGTTTTTCCCAGACGTTTTAGTTAAACACCTGCTCCCTTGTGAAAAACTTTCTCTTGGAACTATTTTGTAAAAGGAAGCAGATATCTAAAGTCCTATTAAGCAGATATTTGAGAATCATAATGAACAGAGATTATATTTTCAAAATTCGTTCCAAAAGTTTTATGGTTTATAGAGTGGTCTATAAAAAAGAAAGGTTCCTAGTTCAGAATTGGGAAATTAGCGCTGCACATCATTGTTACTCTCTTTCGAACTTTTTTTTCAAATTTCTTTTTCCTGTTGTACTAATATTTTAATCCCAAGGCATTTTCTAAAGATACCCGTCTTGTCGACAATGAAGAATAGCTGTTTGTTCATGCAATCACCAAATTCTGCAAAAGCTTCTGTAGCTAAAATAAAAGAGCATTCAGTAAAAGCTTCTGTAGCTTAAATATTTGCACTGAACTTTTTACCTTTCAAACACATGTTTAAAATGCTATAGCGTTTCTTAAAACGTGTGAACTAGCCTGAAGATTGTTGCTGTTGAAGAGATAGCTGTTGTTGAGAAGCATGCTAAAAAATTTTATTCCTTTTAATGTAAACACTACCATTCTTTCCTTTATAACTTACTGGAAACGTCTCTGATCTGTTTTTTCTTTGATGCCATCATCCTGAGGAAACACAATGCGCATGTAGGGGTGAACATGGTCCGCAAGGACAGATGCGTACTTGTATTAATCCATTGTGCCTTCCACAATGATCAGTGAACCTAGAGAATGCCAGGAAAACATTCCCCAGACCATAATGCTCCCGCCTCCAGCTTGGACCGTTCCGGCAATGGTTGCAGGGTGGTTCCTTTCAGAGGTTTCACGCCTTATACGCCAACGTCCATCTGTCCGATGGAGCATAAAACGCGATTCATCCGAAAACGCAACCTGTCGCCACTCAGTGGACGTCCAGCTGCTGTACTGGCGTGCAAATTCTAGCCTTCGCCGTCGATGAACAGCAGTCAGCATAGGTGCACGAACCAGGCGTCTGCTTCGGAGGCCCAGACGCAGCAATGTTCGCTGAATAGTACTTTGGGAGACACTTTTGGTAGCCCCTTGGTTCATTTTGGTGGTCAGTTGCTCAACGGTAGCCCGTCTATCTGCCCGAACGCATCTCCGCAACCGTCGTTCGCCTCTGTCATCTATGGCCCGTGGTGCACCACATTTGCCATGTCGCTGATTTTGGACAGTCCCATTTTGCCATGCACGGTACACTTTTACCACGGCGGCACGCGAACAGTTCACAAACTCAGCCGTTTCGGAAATGCTTCCACCCTTGGCCCGAAAGCCAATGATCATGCCCTTTTGGAAGTCGGATAAATCGCTTCGTTTCTGCATTACGCCAACGATTGAAATGTTTTCCGAAGCCCTCACACACCCTTTATATACGCTCAACTGCACTGTGCTGCCACCTGCCTTCTGTGATTGGTTATTTAACATGGAAAGTACGTGGAAAGTACGTGGTGGTCACATTAATGTGACTGGACTGTGTATGTGTTCTTTTGTTTAGCTTGTGTTCTATCTTGTATTTAAAAAACAAAACATTAAATAAACCGACGCGTCTCAGCGAAACTGATCACCACTGTTTGCAAATGGATGGAGTCCCTCCCCCATCTGCAGTGTCTCGAATCTGGCAGTGGGAGGATCTGTTCAAAGTACTTAGATTTTAAGAACTAGTGCCTCGAATTCGCAGCTGTCAGAGCTCCAGCGCTAGTCGCAGATCTTCGAAGTCATGATTATTCGCTCTTTTCATCCTTCCTGCTCTAGCTGAGAATAAGATTTCGAAGGAGTCTTCATTACTTGCTCTTTTAATATCTCTTACTCTAACCGCAAATCTGGCTCCTGCGGAGTCTTGATTGTTTTCTCTTTTTACTTCCTCGAAGCTGTCCCTTTGAGTTCCATTTCAATTCTTTGAATACCGTGTCATAGTATAGCTAAGTATATTAGGTATTACCCTTTTCATACAATATTACTGTAATATTTATTTAAATAATTAATTATATTTTTATTTATTTATTTATTTTATTAACGTCTTGCAATCAAGAGCTGTGAATTTCTCTTTAATCTTCTTTAGAATTAGTATGTATTTATAAACATAAATATTTCCATCTCATGTATTTTTCAAGGTTGCAGAACAAAATGTCGACCCAACCGAATAGAACTTCGAGCGATACTTCGTATCATTTTGCAAAATTAGATAAAAAGATCTGGATGTGTACACCACATGACTTCTTTGTACGGAATATTAAATTTTACGCATTTTTTCTTGCATTTCATTTAAATTTATTGGATTGAATTAAATCTACGTCGTCAATAGCGCATAAACCACAATAGAATAAATTAACAATCTTGTTAATTTAATTTGTTGTAATTGTTGTTATCTTTAAAATTCGCTATATTTGTTTACCATAGCGACACTCTGGCGCTAGGTTCACTTAACAGCGTTACATCTCATTCATTTTTTAACTCAGAATGCACAAAAATTATATCACCTGAAGAATTATCTAATCGTTGCCACATGTTCTATTCAAATATTATAATAAATCTAAAACGATGTATAAAAGAAATTAAACAAACAAACAAAAACAGTTTTTCATAGACAATTCAGTATTTCTCATTCAATGAATTCAGTTCTCACTTAGCGACAAGGAAAAAATACATAAAAACTCGAAATATCTATATTAAAAATTACGAAGTTAATCTTAAGCACTTATTTCCTCAACTAAATTCCAGAATGGATTAAGCATGATTTAACTCTCAATAATAAAAGAAGGCCTTATCTTTATTGTTGCGAAGTTTAGTTTCTGTAGATTGGCAACAAATCCACTATTCTGCTATGTTTCAAATGTAAGCAAATATGTGTGCTATAGTAATAAAAATCTGATGTACTTCTTGTACTTGTACACATTACTTCCTTGTACGAAATATTAAATTATACGCATTTTGCATTTCATTTAAACTTATTGGATTGAATTAAATCTACTTCATCGATAGGGCATAAACCACAATAGAATAAATGCACTCTTTAAAATTCACTGTATTTGTTTACCACAGCGACATTTGCTAGGTTCACTTGACAGCGCTACATCTCATTCATTTTATAACTCATCAGAATGCACAAAAATTATGTACATCATCTGGAGAATTATAAAATCGTTGTCACATGTTCTATTCAATCTAAAGCGATGTGTAAAAGATATTTAAAAAAAAAAAGAACAGTTTTTCACAGACAACTGAGTAATTTTCATTCATTTAATTCAGTTCCTACCTCACGACGAGGCAAAAATGCATAAAAAATCAAAATATCTATATTAAAAATTACGAAGTAAATCTTAAACACTTATTTTCTCGAATAAATTCCAGAATGCATTAAGTATGATTTGATTCGTAATAATAAAAGAAGGCGTTTTGTTGTTGCAAAGCTTAGTTTCTCTAGATTGGCAACAAATCCAGTATTCTCGTAAGTTTCAAATGTAAACAAATATGTCCGCCATGAGAAAAATTATTAGGCTTAACCGCATTTAAACAACTTTTAAATTGTTGATTATTCTACAAATCTTGCATGCAGATTTGCTAAAAAAGGCATAAAAACCTTAACTAGAAGCTATGACATAATTGAATTATATTTAAAGCAAAAAAAATGCGCATTTTATCAATATATAAGAATAAAACACTGAGCTCACTGAGCCGAGTAACAGAGTGGATATATATATATATACATACATTTATATACTTTTGGTGCGGCCGATTGCAACCAAAATAGGAGATGCACATCTACATGTTATAGCAGTTCTATATACAAAATTTCAACGTTCTGAGGCTACTCGTTTTTGAGTTATTCACCATATTAAATGAGTTATGTGAGATACATACTTACATACGTACGCACAGACGCCACGAAAAAGTCTCTTCAGAATCCATTTTAAATCAGTTTTATAAATTTGCGGAAGGGTGAAAGTCTTTTATTGTGTTCTTACGTACAGATGTCACGCAAAAACATCGTTAAATTGCTTTTGATAGCGGTCAAAGTGAATATTTTCGTTGAAATATACCCGAAAATTTTAGCGATTAAAATACTTCCTTTTTACTTCGTACAAGGAAGTAGAAAAAGGGAAATGTCGGTATTGTGAGCAGACAATTTCCTGTTCTTTGGTATCTGCCTCCAATCTAAAAATTTGTTTTTGCATTGTGCTTTGTAGTAGCAAGAAAATATCAATTACAGTAATAAAATAATGTAATCTTTAACAAAGGTGAGTTGAGTTTTCATTATTTTTTATTCAAGAATTTTATTATTGTTCTATGTAGAAATTTTTTCAGATAATCCCAAAAGTGCAGTTGAAAGAAAGAAAGTGAGCGGTTTAGTTGAGTTGATTCCAGTGATCCCACTCCTTGTTTAATTCTTTCTACTTTTCTCACACCTTTGTACACCGCTCTTGATTCGCGCCTGTTCCTAGTGCGTTCATGAAGGTCATTGTTAATGAACGATGAACCTATAAAAAGAACTGATTCACTTCTGTTAGCTTATGGTTCCGATATGATCCCTTAAAATAGCGATTTTGCCCATCTCTAGTGTACATTGGACCTAAGATATAAGTGCTGTAACGCCTTTCATTACTACGCTAACAAATCATATCCAGCGAGAAGTCCTTGCGCTTGAAAAATCCTCGCTTGAAGTTGTGTTCAAGTTCTCGCTAAGCTGTCTTAGTTTCTGTAAGTTTGAAAAAATAAAGTTTGGTGTTCGACTAAAATGGTATAATTTCTTTAAACACTTCACCACAGATTAAAAGACATCTGGTGATAATTCCTGGGATTGAAAATTGAAACGATTATTCATATTTAATAATGAAAGGAATGCAGTGTGAGTACCCGCCTTTTTCTGATGAATATACTGCCATTTTCTAAGAAAATGTTTCTTCTTCTTACTGAATTGAACAAATAATATGATACTGTGAACTTGAGCTCTTGGATTAAAGTGTCAAACTCATTAGTCTGATTACAGTGGTGTTTTTTTAATTATTATTATATTTTTATTTGAGTGGCAAATTTATTGCGTAGCATTGGAATACACCAGCTTTGAAATTCGAGTTCTTATATTGGATTAAAAAAATTGCTATTAATTTGAGTTCTTGTATCAGAGTGGCAGAATTATTACGTTATATTACAATAGAAGATACCCATTTTGAAATCTGAGCTCTTGTATTACAGCTCCAATTTAAGAATTTTGTTCAGTGAATCAAGTTAAATGCTTGAAATTTTTATTTACTCTAGTATTCTTTCATTAAGAACAAGCTTGGCAAAACTTTACGAAGAAATCTGAAAGATGTATATGCGATGCTCTTATCTTTTGATCTTTTGAAATAATTCATTCGAAGATTTTTCCCAGACTTTCAAACAATGGTATGTGTGTGAGGGAAATGCTTGAGGGAGTAATTAATTCTGTAAAGACTAGTGGGCTGTATTCATTGCAGATATGTGCAAGAATGTTATTCGAGGGTTTTGAGAAAAGGGCAATATAATTTGGGGTAAGAATGCACTTCCGACACCAATGAATTTGCAGAATTAGGAGTTAAGACATTTTCTCTTTATGTAATTACTTGAAGCCATGAATGTAAAATCGGAGGCTTTTTTAGTCGAGTTTGCTTTAGTCAATAAACAATTGATCTAGTATGCCTTTCAGTAGTTAATATACCTCCTGCCAAATGAAACAAACACAGTAATGGTATCAAATGTAAAGCCATTCAATTTGCGAAAGAAAATAAAAATTGTATTGCAGCAAGGATGCTTGGTGTTGGTGAAGGATCGACACATGACGGGAAGGAAAATGAAATCACAATAATTAATATGCCAAAGAATAAATATGCTTTACGAAAAGGATTAATAAAATGGCCTAACGTACAAGAAAATGTTGCAAACTGGGTCCTAGAAAACTGGCAGAATGGATCAATTGTAACATGAAACAACACACCTTTTTTTTGTCTTAAAATGGAAAAAAAAGAATGCAAATGAAAGTGAAAACTTTAAGGCAACTTTGAGTTGGTGTAATTGATTTATGGCTCGCAATAATTTAGTTCTAAGAGAAGGAATAATTTATTTATAAGAGGAAAAAAATAAAATGTTCTGAAAGCTTGCCGAAAGATTTGGACAATAAATCGATAAATTTTCAGTAGTATGTTATTGACTTATGAAGACAAAAAAATTATTTACCTTCACATGTTGCAAATATGAATGAAACTATATTGTTTGATAGGAAAACATCAGATACGAAAGGAACAAAAACGGTTCACATAAAAACAACAGGTCATGAAAAATCTCACTTCACCGTAGCGATTTCCTACTTAGCGGACGGTACCAAATTAAAACCCATGGTTATTTTTAAAAGAAAGACGATGCCAAAATATTCCGAAAAATGCACTTTGATAAATTTACGATCTGAATATTTGTAAAATTGCACACTGTTCCAGAAACTTGGACCAGCACCTCTCCAACTTATCAGATGCCGCTACAGCCTCATGTGACAAAGTAGTCAGGCCCTCTTACACCTTGCATCTTGTCCTCCGGACACACTCATGCATTTCCTATGCTTCCAGTGTTCTTAATATTTCAAGACAACCGGTATACAGCTTGCTTCCTGTAAGCTACAGACGGCAATAGTGGAAAAAGGAAAAGAAAACCAAAATGTTCACGCATCTTCAAGAGAAAGAATGGATGGATAAAAAAGGGCGTGAAATTGCGGATTAGAAATATTTGGCAAAAGCGTAATGTTGCCTTAAATAATCCATAAAATCTTTTAGTGTGAGATACTTTCAGATCCCATGGTACGAATAATACGAAGAAGTTATTAAAGAGTGTTATGCACATATGGCAATGTTTCCAAACAGATTGACGCCATTAGTTCAGCCTTTAGATGTGTGTATCAATAAACCGTTCAAAGAAAAATTTAAAACGACAGTGAAATACGTGGATGTTAGAAAGGGGAAAATCTTTACGAAAGAAGGCCAAGTGCCTCATGCCAGACTAGAAATAACGTATGAATGGATAATAAAAGTACGAAATGAAATTAAACCCAACATAATTATAAAGTCATTTAAAAAGTGCATTATAACAATCTAGTTAACTGAAGATGATTAATCTATTTACGGATCAGAGTAAAAGTGATTGCGAAACTGAAACAGAATGAGATGATAATGCATAAAGACACAACAGAAAACGAATATGATGAACGTTTCATGTTATTCGATGATGAAAATTTTTAAATTCATAAGATATGCCATTTCTTTTAAATAAACAGCTTTTATAAGTACATGTAGAACGCTCATCTTTTGCTTATTTTGAAATCTATCATTTTTATATCTACCATATTACACGCACCCGTAAATTTTGATCTAATTTTTTTATATTGAAAGTATACGTTATATGCCGAAATATACGATACATGACCTGAAAATCTTTTTTTGCCTAATTTATTTACTTCCGCAAGAAAGTGACATATGCTTTCAAAATGTTTACGATAAATAAATAATTATCAATTCCTCAATTTTTCTAGTCGATAATTAGTTTGTCAATTTATATTTAATCAAAGCATTAACTAATTGCATTTCCAAAAACATGGGCAAATCAACGCAGAATACAACACCAAATTAAGCGTAACAGCATGAAAGAATAGCACAGTCCGTTAAACTATGCTTTATTGAGAACGAGCAGAATGGTGATGTCATCTAACACGGGAGAAAAAACATTCATTTTTTTTTATTATACATTGATTTTACGCATTAAATCATTCAAATTTAATGAAATAAATTCAGTCGGAAATTCATTTAATTTAAAAGTTCAAATCCGGCAGTTTTTTGAGCAACTAAAACAATATTCAATGAAATGCAATACAAAAGCCCTTAAATATATACATTCATTTTTATTCAATATGCATTGATTTTTAAACTTTAAATCATTCAAATTTACTGAAATAAATTCAGTCGGAAATTCATTTAACCTTAAAATTTCGAATTTGAGCAACTAAAATAACGTTCTGAAATGAAATGCAATTCAAAAGCCTTCTAGATGTAAAAATCTCTTGCAGTTTTTATAATACAGATTCAAATGTAACAAATGTGTCTCATTGATTGATTTGAAAAGTTCAAAAGTTTTGGGGCATTGAAAGTACAAGGCGAGTCGAAAATCCTCTCGACTATTAGTGATTAGGGAAGAAGCCTGGGAAACCCCTTGAACCATTACCGAAGCTGCTGTCCTTCACAATGGAGGCAGAGCTGGGGAAAATCATATTGTCACCTATAAGTAGTGT
>KK117081.1:154744-188116 GCA_000611955.2 Stegodyphus mimosarum | reverse complement strand
GCATCTCCGGTAGGGTATTTATTGAGTAGACGTAATATTTATTTTTCGTGGGTGAGTGCTTCCACTTCACTTTTAATTTGCTGCAGCATAGGAGTCCAGGGCTGGGCGGCAATTGATGTCCCCGAAAAACTGTAGGTGAGTCCATCTTCATCCCCGAAGGCGCAACAAAGTCGAGCTGGAATATGTTGACGGCCGTAAATATTCAGTTTCACGGGTTGTAAAGGATAGGTGCATAGTTCCGCAAATATAGAATCAGCCTTTTCTTTGTCATGAAATTCTTTAAAATAGGGCAGTATTAACTGATTATCAAATATTTCGGTCATCCTGAGTATTATAAGAGTAAAGAATGACTGCTTCGAAGTACAATCCTCCAAGATTTACAATGAAATGAGAAATATAGTGAGATAGGATATTTCTAAACAACTTATTTATATATTCATTTACTGATAAGAAAGGACCATTTGATTCACTATCCGGCTATGATTTCATTCTTCTAATCGGTAATTACCTTATTTATTCCGATAACCTCATGTTTTCCAGGAAGATGCCAATCACACTGAATCATCTAAGAATAAACAGATGGGATACTTCTTATCGCTTCTGCTTATATAAACTTTTAGATTTATACAGTGAAGTAACACAGACTATCCAAACTGCTCTATTTCAAAATGTGTTACCGGATGAGATACGAAAACGGCGATCAAAATGCCAGCAGCTGGAACATTTAACTAGCGAGCAATGCATGCAGAAAGTTAATAATGTTATTTACGAGGAGTACTTAACCAGTCTCAACGAGGTATTTATCTGTGAGGGATGTGCAGTCGATCATCC
Source organism: Stegodyphus mimosarum (assembly GCA_000611955.2). Taxonomy (NCBI): domain Eukaryota; kingdom Metazoa; phylum Arthropoda; class Arachnida; order Araneae; family Eresidae; genus Stegodyphus; species Stegodyphus mimosarum. The sequence continues at coordinate 187,285 of KK117081.1, read as the reverse complement.
AAGTCAGCGCCGCCACCCCTGTATAATGGAGACGACTCGGGAAAAAGCTATGAATTATACTGACAAAGCTATGTTGTCAATGAACTTTAAAAGACTTGCTCAAAAACTGTATGTAGACACATGCTGTTGTATTTATGACAGCGATGACTTTTTAAAGAATATTTCGTTGTCAACTTTACGTGATAGAATAGAAAATTTGTGAGAAAAAATTATTTTAGTAAGTATGTATTTTAATAAAAAATGTTTTATTTATATTGAAATGTATCGTTATTTAGCTGTCAACTGTTTCATATTATGTTTTAATGAATATCTCTTTACCTTTCTCTTACTGCTTAAGTCTTAATAAGGTATCATAAGAATACTCTTTTTATCCGTATACTGCTTATTGGAAATAATTTGTTAGTCAGGTTTTATACTAAAATACAAGATTTCACATTTCGTGGAAATATGCATAAAGTTTTACTTTTCGTATTGTTCTTAGTGGGCATGTGGGTCTTGGGTATTTAATTGTATTTTCCACTAATAATGCTTGTGACTAATCTAATAATATGTATCATAAATCCGCTTATCTTTTAAAATTTCTAATTTAAATTTAATTAAAGTTAGTTGAATCAATATTGACTGTATCTAAAATGTTGATTGTACTTCACAATGATTCGTGGTTCTTATGTGTATAGTGACAAGGCTAGATAAAGTGAACATCAGGTTTTTCCGACTGATAGCAAATCTGAAGCCGATAAGAATATCCTAAGACTCATTTTTAGGTAAATAAGTTGTTCTTTGTTGGAATTCTGGGAAAAAAAAGCTTAAATTTGGTAAAGTTTCTATCTTCATTTTGGATAAAATAGTAAATAATCTACAGTGGAGCATGCTTATTTTGTATTAAGTTCTTAAAATTAGGAAAATAGTTCTAAGATAGTTATTCTGTACTGAGGAAATAATGCAGGAAAAGTTGGATGATTTAGATAGCCTTTGGAGTTTTTCTCTTGGAAAACAGCAATATTTAGCAACAATAATTAAATTACATTTCTCAAAAATGCATAGAAAGTTCCTATAATGCGAACATATACGTACAAATATAAGAAAATATTATAATTATTTGGGTGTAATTTTGCATTGAAAGGGGATTATTCCTCATTAAATGTGTCTTAGTAAAGAATAGTTAACTTACATGATGAGAATTTTATGAAGAAATTTCTGTATTCGGGGCAGATGGAGGTAAAAATATTCAGAAATATAGCGGAGACTTGGGTAAAGTGTCTCTTACTGTTTCTTTCTTTGGTTCCTTGCGTAACTATATGTATATTGGTAAGGATATATGATGTGTAAAAGTATGGCAGGTGTTTCATAAGATTTCTTTCATAAGAAAATAACTTGGTAAATAAATTAATGAAAACTGACATTTCGCTAATTTTACTTGAAAGTTGTCTATGAAGGCAGAAATACTCGTACTTGGTGCAGAAAAAAGGTGATAAATTTAGCATAGTCGGGGCATTTAAAGTGATGTAGGATGCAATGAATTAGCAAAAACATACCGAATTAAAAGGTATGAAACGTCTAAAACAATATGAAAGATTTCTGTATGTATATATGAAGCAGTGAAAAAGGTTCTGAAATTATAGATGAAAATTGGGAATTCATTCTAAAAATTCGCAATCTATCAAGTTAGCTTAATAGCAATCTAGGTTCAAAACTGAACATTGGTAATACTGAAGAGCTTAAATGCATGTATTCAGATATAAATGATGTAAAAACTTTAAGGAAATACATGAATACTCAGGAAAGGTTAAAGTCTGAAAATGCGAATGAAGAAAAATATTAGAATCAGTCATGGTAAGACTGCTATAAAACAAGAAATTGTACAGTTGGCAAATTAAAACAGTACTATAAAATATAGAGTAAGTAAAGGCTATTCAACGAATTGGGTACAAATAGCAGTTAAAGGTTGTAAAATAAAATGTTTAATTGAAAACTATCTCTATATTTAAGACATTTAAACGTGTATATTTAGCTGAAATAGTAAAATCAAAAGCGTGATTACAACCGAAAATTATAAAAATGGGTTAAAATTTAGAGTATGTTGGGAACTAGAAAGAAACAAAGTGTCAGAAAAGTATAAAAATTACATCTAAAATAATTAAAGTTCATGTATATGGTAAGAAAATATAATAAACAAGTTCAAAATTAGAGTACTTTAAAAATTACGAAGGTTTGAAATGTACGAGTTACATAAGATGTAAGTAAAAAATAGCATCTAAAATTAAATAAAGTCCATATATATGATAAAAAACAGAGGAATTAAGCTAACCTTAAGAGCCTGTTTGAAATTACTAAGGTTAAAACGTATGAAAGTAGTTAAAAATTATATGAAAGTCATGTACAAAGTAGTTAAAAATTAAATGAAAGTCGTGTACATAGTGTGAAAATATAGCAAATTAGTTAAAATTCAGAGTATGTTGGGAACTAAAAACGTCGAAAAATAGAAAAGAAGTTAAAATTTACATGTAAAATTATATAAAAGTTAGGTACATGATAGGAAAATATACGAATTATGTTAAAGTTAGGACTATACTGGAAATTATGAAAGTTAAAATGTATGAAAGTAGTTACAAATGGGATGTATATTATGCGAAAATATAGCAAATTAGTTAAACTTTAGAGTATGTTGGGAAGTAAAAACATTAAAAATAGGAAAGAAGGTTAAAAGATTACATCTAAAATTAAATAAAAGTCAGTGTGTATAGTGTGATAATATAATAAATAAGCTTAAGATTTACGAAATAAATTAAAAATTTTACATCTAAATTAAGTGAAGGTCATGTAAACGATCAGAAAATATCAGAAATAAGTTAAAATATACAATATGTTGAAGATCGCAAATGTTAGAAAGTATGAAAAAAAGATTGAAATTATATATAAAATTAAATGATATAATAAATAGAAACATATATTTCAATAATTACGCTCGTAAAATATAGCAAATAAGTTATAAATTGGAGTACATTAAACATTACGAAGGTTAGAAAGAAGGGAAAAAGTTAAAATTGGATCTAAAATTAAAATCATATGATAAATTAAAATGTATATCTGAATAATTACACTCCTAAAATTTAATAAGTGAAATAAAATTACGAGTATATGGTTAAAAGATATGAAGAACGTCCTGTGTAAAATGAGTAATGTAATTAAGGTAAAGGAAAATTAATATGCTCTGATGAAATAAAAAATTGTAAGGCATACGTTAAAACTAAGAGTGCATAGGACATTATAATTCTTGAAATATAGCGCAAAAATAAAAAAATTACATCTACCTGCCAGTCATTAAATTCCAGGCGTTTAGAAAACATAGGAAATAACCATTATATGCCTAGTAAAGAGGAAGAAAAATACAAAGGAAAAAAAATCCTAAAATTAGAAATTACCCCTGGAAAATCAACAAAAGATAATCTCTTATCAAAGTGTGACGACACCTTATCAGTTAGTTTACTCATCCGCAATCCGCCTCCCAACTTGCACCGCCTCACCTGCTTCCGGGCTCATTGGCAATCCACCTCTGGCCTTGCACCGCCTCCCGGCTTGCACCGCCTCAATCCGCCTCCCAACTTGCACCGCGCACCGCCTCCTGTTGCTGAACCAGCCGTTTCACACTACTCCTATATACCTGAAGGCCCATGAAGGCCTCGCAGTTCTTACCACGAACCTTCCGAGGGTCCACCTCGGCGTGATGGAGGGGATCCAACGTTCCCCGAGCGTCGCGGCTAACGGGCCCGCCACAAAGCTGCTAGTAGTCTCGCAATATGGGGGACATGAGCAATATTCTTGGTGGTACATTTAACTTCAAACAAAAACCATATGCCTGGCAAAGAGTACGCTGCTTTTTTTTTTTCTATGATATGCTCGTAATGGGGTCGCCTTAGTGAGTTTTACAAGCGGGTGATAGGACGTTACCTTAGTTTTGGAACCGGATAATTCTAGAAGTATTTAAATCCTTACCATGATAAAATTGCGGTAATAATTAACTCACGTCTAAAATGCTGAAAAAATTCCTCACCAAAGATAAAACACTGTTAAAAGATCAAATGGCATACATATATATATAATATATGCTCAAGATTTTCGACACATGAAACTGTAATCCTTAATTTTTTGCAATTCATCAACTGATTAAGGTAAAGGAAGTAAAACTGTAGTTGCAGCTTTGGATTTTGCAATAACTGTTTTTCGCATTATTTTGCTAACTGCCCTACTGCGCTGAATGAAACGGCGTCACACATGAAAAGAGCCTTCATTTTTTAATGTATTTCACAAGGTAAAAAGGGTTTGTAAATCAATCTCAAATATGCAGTCTATACAATTTCAAAAAAACAGTTTATGTGCAGTTTACAATACTGAAGTTTTTTAACAAGAAAGAAATAGTCAATACAACTTCCTGTAAGATAAAACTAAGTAAATATGTTTTCTTTTAACAGAAAATTTAAGAAAAAAGCGGAAAATTATAATAATATCCTTTTTTAATTATGCTGAATATATAAAAAGGGACTTGGTTTTCAGGATAGTTTAAGATAAAAAAATATCGTCTTATATTCTGACCATTACTATGTGAAAAGGGTAAAAGAGAGAGCGAGAGAAGAAGAAAAGGAGAATATATATTTGAATGCGAACACTTGTTGAAAGGAGTTTTTATCTTATTATGGATTTTTAGAAGTCATATTCTGCATTTATGCGAAGAAAGAAACACAGAAAATGAAGCATCTAAAAAAAGGCGACGTATCTGCTTAATTTATCATGCAGCTGTATGCAACTGACAGCATAACAGTATTAGGATTTTCGGTACATTTTTGTTATCGGGGACGGATTTAGAAATGTATATATGCATGTGTGCATGTATGTATGGATATCCGTGTTCATGAATGCATGTACATCCGTATATATATGTTCATATGATTTCTGTATATATGTATTTCCGTACACACACATACTTACATACGCATGTGCATACAAGCATATATTTCTGAACCCGGTCCCGATAGCAGAAGAGTACCGGATTTTCATATAATCCTCATCGTAATAAACAGACAAACTCAAAAAATTACATTTTATTTTTATAACTGAAGACACTTTATGTAACAATGCAATTTTTCTAATTTTTCCCTAATAACCAAAAATTTCTAATTTCATTTAAACAACAGCTAAATATTTTTAAAAAAATTATTAAAATATAACATATTTTAAATACAATTATACCATTATTTTTACAGATTTCCGAATTAAATTCTATATCAATGTTTACTACTAGAAAATACTTTTATGTTTTATACTATTAACTAAAAATGAATGCATTCATTTTGTTTTACAAAATTTTGAAACTAACTCACCATTTTAAGCAGGGAACTGCAGAGAAAAGGCTACATAGAATGATAGCTACAGATAAATGGTTCCTGGATTAAATTATCGTTCTCGTCGCCATAAACACTTGGCCTTCACGCTCACCGAAGTATCGAATGAAAAGAAGGTGACCTTCTGATCTTTCATTCAGATTATTCATATATATCATGCTTACGAAATGCACGTGCGTTGCTTTTTATTTAACATAGATTAATGCATTAATCAAGAAGTCAATCACCGTTGACCGAAAGTAAACTTTTTGGTGGCTGAAGTAACATATTTAATATCCCGATATCATAAGTTTAAATACCTTATGATACTTAAAAATACCGTAAGTTGATGATACTTTAAAGACGCTAAAGAAAGGAATATGAAAATTCACAGCGGAACAGTATTTTATTAATATTTATAAACGTAACGCAATGTATGTAACTACAACAAAATATATTTTAATTTCATGGGCAATATCTGGAAGCATTCCGCTCATTTTGCTTTGTCTTCATAATTTTTCTTGCAAAATGCTCTGGGACACCGAAAGTATATTTAAAAGAATCCGCCCAGACGGCATAGTGATTAGGATCGCCTGACTGCGATACTAAAGGCCTCGGGCTGTATCCCGGAGAAGGCGTGGATGCAAAATTGTATGTCACTTCATACGAGAAAGCGGTGGCCGCCTATTTGGTGCTTTAACAATAAAATGGACACCACCTTTGGCCTTAGTAGTGGCTAAAGCCGTTATAGGCAAAGGCCAGCCATTGGAAAAAAAAATAAGAGGAGGGCTAATTAGAATGTTGGATTCTCTCGAAGGAAGAAAATGATGTAGTTTTAGACCACGAAAAAATGTCTTGAAGAGTATGAAAGATATCCATTTATCCATATGAAAAGATACATTAACTAAATCTTTAAATTCTGTTAAAATTATTACTTGGTCTACTTATTTATACTGGTACCGAAAACAGAGGTTTTTCCAACCTTGCGTTGTTAAACATATATTTAGTTAACAAATTGTTAAAGAAATATATATGTCACGAGACGTCCGATAACCTGGCACATCCGGGACTTTAACGGTGCCGAGCATTCGAAGAAAATTGTAAACACTTTTTTTTTTCATATATTGAATGCATTGAAAAATGAAAAAAATTGCGTATAGTAATTCTTCAAACAAATTTCATGAGTAAAACTCATTAGTAAATAAATGTATTCACAGTTTAGTTATATCATGGTAGCTACATCACTTCCCTTATCAGTTTGTCACCCCTCGCGGATAACAAGTTCTCGAAAAGTCTTTCACTAAGGGAAGGAACTTCACAGCAGGTAAAAGGTTTTCCCGTTCGTTCTTGTAAAATACACTATTTCGTTAATGATGCTATTATTCACAAAGCATACAGAGTCAAAATTAGAGGAAATACCACAGTGCGTAGTTCATTTTGTTTTATTAAATTGTTGATTCTAAATAAAACAAATAACTCATTGAAAAGCTGTGTATTTAAAATAAATATTAAGAACTCTATTATTCTTTTGAGTTTAAAAATAATAGTTCCTTTCTTTACTACTTCAAATTTATAGACAAGAGTCGCATGCATCGCATGCCCTTAAGATTACGTCTCTGTTGCTTTCCTAAGAATTGTTAGATACTCAGTTTCAACGGAAATTCGGAGTTTGTCTAAAACCATGTCATTAAATCTCCTTTCAACGAATCATGCTCTTGTAACATACTAAGTTTTATTCTTCTTTTAAAGTTAGGTTTTGAGGATGAACGGAAGTGCGAGAGGATGGATTCCTCACCCTTTCATATAGTTCCGTTAGCAGTCATGGAAAATAATAATCACTTTTCTTCGGTAGCTTTTCGAGGTGGAATACCATAAAACGTGAAATTTGTTGGTATCCAGCTTCACTGATCCTCAAGCATTTAGTACAATCTTGTTTGTTGTTTTGTTGAAAGTGTGCATATAGCCTTTAGCTCGGAAACCCTACTAAAAACTCTGCCTTTACATTGTGGCAACAATTAAATTCATTGCACAGTAACGAGTTGCCATAGTGATGATAAGCTTGGAACAACAATTATTATTCTTTTTATCTTTGAGTTTGTATCATCGTGAAATGTTTCCTTGCTGTACTTAGATATTCTCAACTGGGAATAAATAAATAAATATTTAAATACCAATGGAGTCATAATTTTCAATGCTTATACGACGTCCCAAATTGGTTGGTCTCGATGTTTGAAGGCATCATGTTAGAACGCTGAATAATGGCAAAATGGAAACCAGTTAACACAACTTTAGATGATCGCCAGTTCTTAAAGAGTAAAATCAATAACTTATCATACAATTTTTTAACTGCTCAACTTTTGTGAGTTGTTTTATATTTAATTCTATTTAATAGGTTTTTTGAAAATTAAATGCCGCAAACCAGCGAAACTCAGACTATCGAACTCTCTCGAGTTGCTTTCCGTGCACCATCATTTTGGGAAAATAAGCCAGAATTATGGTTATACAATTAGAATCAGACTTTAATTTATCTGTTTTCGCATCAGATCAAACAAAATTTCACTTAGTTGTAGCTGCGTTAGGTACAAAAGTTCTGGCATATGTATCTGATATTCTGCATAATCCTTCGACAACTAACATGTATAATCAACTGACAGCAAGAATTGTAGACCAGTTTTTCTCAATCAAAAAATTCTAAAATGCGTATACGTTTACAAGAATTAATTAGGAGATAAAAAAACCGTCACAACTCTTATTTGAAATGCGCAATTTATCAGCCGATTATGTAACTCGCCTAAGCGAGGAAGTATTAACATCCATTTGGCTTCAAAGATTCCCACTTTCCAATTCAAAAGATATTATCGGTACGTAGTGGATGAAAACACGTACAAAGCCGATTTAGAAAAAGTGTTTGAACGATTGAAGAAGGATGGACTTAAAGTTAATTTAGCTAAATGCGTTTTGGGGTAAAACGAAATCTGATTCTTAGGTTTTCTAGTTTCTTCGGATGGTACATCCCAAGTTTGTCTCTATGATTTGGTAAAAGGAAACATTGAAGGACACATCAGAAGTTACATAGGATGATGAAACAAAATATGCATTCAACACCTGCAAGCAATTATTATCCGATATTACTACGTTGGCGCATCCTGTTCAAAATGCGGAACTTTCGTTAGCTACCTATGCTTCAGAAATAGCTATTTAAACCGTATTACAACAACTTGTTTGTGATAAGGTTAAACCTTTATTTCAGAAAATTAACATCTTCTGAATGTAAGTATAGCACTTACGCTAGAGAGCTTTTGGCGATATATTCAGCAGTTAAATGTTTTCGGCACATTATCGAAGGTCAAGATTTCATGGTATTCACCAATCACAAACCTTTTATTTATGCTCTACAACAAAAAACATGATAATGCAACACCTCGTCAAATTCGTCATTTATAATTTATATTACAATTCACTACCGAATTGAGATATGTTTCTGGAAGTAACAATACAGTAACAAATGCTTTTTCGAGAATTTCAGAAAGTCAACTACTTCAAGTTACTGATTTTGATGAAATGGCTCATGCTTAAGAAAATGACAAAGTTGCAAACCCTTCTCAAATCTGATACCGGTCTTGTTTTTAAGCAATTAAATTTCCTTTTAGCAAGTCGCCGAATTTATTGTGATATATCTTCAAAAAAGGTTTAACGTCACGCAACTTATCTCATCCAGATGTAAAAGCAACTAAAAATCTAGTAAAAACTCGATTTATATGGAAGTCACTCAGTAGTGATATGAAGAATTGGGGCAAAAATTGTTTAACGCGCCAAAAATCTAAAATTCATCGGCGTACTAAAAGCCCTCTTGGTACACTTTCGTTACCTGACGTTAGGTTCAGCCATATACATATAGATATAATCAGCCTACTTCCACTACCAAAAGCCTACAGATATTTTAACTTATATAGACACAGGTCCACTAGTTGGCCCGAAGCTTTTTCAGTAGCCAACAAAACTGTTAAAACTCTAGCTGAGACGTTTTCGCTCTAGGTGAACTGCTAGATTTGGAGTACTTAATACCATAACGACTGTCGTGGTACAAATTTCGAAAGTGACTTGTTTAGATCACTCACAAAATTCCTAGGAACTCACAAAACAAGAACTACTGCCTTTTATCCAATTTGTAACGGTATGGTAGAATGCATGCATCGACAACTAAGAGCATCCATTAAATAATCATGCAACAGTTAGATGGAGTGAAGTATTGCCATCAGTTTTGCTTGGAATGAGGTCATGCATTAAACAAGATATTGAATCTTCACCAGCTGAAATGGCCTATGGAACTTGCTTGAAACTTTCATGAGAATTATTTCGCAATTCTTGAATTGTGGCTGCTGCAAAAGACTTTGCTGACAATTTTCGTCAACAGATGCGACTTATTCGACTATCTCCAGCTTTTCCGCACTCTTCGAGCAACATGTTCATTCAGGATGATTTACTTACATGCTCGCATATCTTCTTTAGACGAGATACTGTGCAAAAACCTTTGCCAACCAGCAACCATACCAGTCACATTTAAAGTATTAGCTAGGACTGAAACGTTTTCCACAGTTGGTATAAATGGCAATTAACCTACAGTATCTATAGATCGCTTAAAACCCGTCCACATAACAAGTAGACTCTCCGGAAGAAAATCGTGTAAATAACAATAAAGAGTCTGAAACTGAATCTAAGATAAACATTGCCAACTTTCACTAAGTCCGGCAGACGTGTAACAATTGTTTAACTATACCAAGCTTCTTAGATCGTTCTTTGGACTGCAAGGGGACCAATGTGGCAACAATTAAATTCATCGCATAGTAACGACAATAAGCTTGGAACAACAATTATTATTTCTTTAATCTTTGAATTTGAATCAACATGATATGTTTCCTTGTTGTACTTAGATATTTTCAAATGGTAAATAAATAAATAAATGTTTAGGTACCAATGGAGTCATAATTTTGAATACTAATTTGACTTCCCAAAACTTAAACTATTGGATGTTATTGTATAAGAACAGATTTGTATGTTCTTTATCGATGTTTTCACAGAGCTTTTTAAAAATTCTGGACTGAAATGGTTTTCTTTAATCAAATTTACGATTTTTATAACATCATCAAATACCTTTTGTAGTTCATTACCAAGAGATTTTGAAATTAACATTTCTCTATGAATAAAACTGTGTGTGGAAACAACATAGGTACTTTTTCTTTTACAAGGAACCTTTATAGGACCAACCATAAAGTACGGAAGCAGCACCATCCGTACGAATACCAATACAATTCTTCCAAGAAAGATGTTTTTTCCAGATATACAGATAAAATGTTAAATATATCTATTCATCTGCTTGTCTCAAGTAATTCTTTACAGCAGAGGAAGTTTTCTTGAATTTTTCCCTCATGAACAAATCTCACAAATGCTAGAACATAACGTTTGGTGATTAAATATGTTGACTCGTCCATTTGAACAACGATTAAAAAGCTGCCTTTGCCTGTTTGGTTAGAGCCGTGTTGCATGCATAGCTCTGCAATGCAAAGAAATTCATACAACTACTAACAAAGTCTGAGGAATCTAACACAGCATAGCTGAACAGCCAAAGGCAGCGTTTCAGTTATCATCAGCTAGACTCGTATCAGAATCACACCAGCTAATACCACGAAGTTACCGAAGCACAAGTATATAAATTCCTCTGCTTGTCTCAAGTAATTCTTTAGGGCATAGGAAGTTTTCTTGAATTTTCCCTCATTAACAAATCTCACAAATGCTAGAACATAGCATTTGAGGATTAAATCTGTTGACCTGTCCACTTGAGTGGAAAAATTGCCATTTTTACGTTTAACACACGAAACCTCTTCAACATCGTGTGACGTATCATTGATTCGTCGACTTCTTGTATTGTTCGAAAATGGAATAGTTTCAATTTTTCTTACTGCATCTTCTCCTAACATTTTATTAATTGTAGTTTTACGTGCGGGCATTAACAAATTCTCACCGACTATGCAACTTTTATTTTTCTGTGCAATAAGATATGTCACTAAATAACTTGAATTCTGAGCCTTTTCACCATCTATGAATGTGCTTGCGAAAGCTGCATTCTGTTTATTTTTTTAACACTTTTAATTTCACATTAGTATGATTTGTCGTGAAATGTATGTTCAATGTCGTTGGAGCCATTGCTGTATTCGAAAACTTTTACTACAAACGAGGCATGAAGAAAATTCTGGATCATTAGTCCATATTAAGCCCACTGAAATAACAACTTTCATTGTAACGACAAACCTTTTGTGCAACTTTTTTTCATCAGCCTTTCGAAATTTTACATAAGATTGTATATCTTCACCATTCGTGTGTTCAGAATAATCTGGACTGTTTGTTTCAAGTACCGCCCGATTTAAACCCTTAAAATCTATAGGAAAATCTAAAAGAGAAGCAAATCCGAATAACATACTACTAAAATGTACTAAAAATAATACAGTTATTGCATCACTAATGCATATACAGTGGATTATAATCCATGATGATTAAAAAGCTACCTTTGCCTGTTCGGTTAGGCTCGTTTAGACCAACAATGTCTCGAATTATATTCTACTACATTCTAACAAAAAAATATATTCTTTCAACTATCTCCAAACAAAAGATTACAGATTAGGTTTTATTAATCATCTAGTAAAAATTAACAGTCAAGAGAGAACACTGGAAATCAAATTTATTCATCAATTCTCATTTCCTATACATTACAACGCCATAAAAATAACGAAACCTTCCTGTCTTCCTAGAATAATACATAAGATTTAAGTTTAAAATTCCACAGTGAATTTTTTTGTAAATTATAAGTCGTAAAGTGAAACAAATAGGAAAAAGCAAGAGCTAAGTATATAAGTAAAACTAAGAGTGAGAGAGGAGCGGAGCCGTGAGCAACCAGTCTTCTGATGTGACGTCACGCTTCCGGGCTCAGGCTTTGTAGCTATCTAGAAGGTGTTGGCCTGGAACGTGTTGTTGGGAGGAGGCAGTTTTGTACATAGACAATTTTTGTGAAATTATACGTAAAATTGTTTTTCTTTTTTATAATGCAACTTGAAAATCTAAAGAAGAAAAACTTTCCGGAAAAGTAAAAATATAGGAGTAAGCCTATTTAACATTCAGTAAATGTTTATCTCGCTAATTCGGAGAGATACCGCAAAGCTGTCTGTCATTAAATTTGGCGAGAAACCGCCAAAGGTCGCGACCAAAGGCGACATATTGGACTGGTCGTATTCCTGTATGACCACATTAGTCATAGTAACTGAATAACTGTAATTGATGTTATGTATAGCTGTAATCGTAATTCAGCTCTCATATGTCTTCCAGTAATTTCAAGAAGCAGAAAATACTGGAAATGTCTCGGCGGCCAGGTGAAAACTATATAAGGTCGGAGATAGCATCTGCCCTCATTTGTTGTGAGCTGTAAGTTCAGAGCAACTTCGGAATACTGAAAGTTTCGTCTTTTAGATGGGCTTTCCTTACGTTGTGTTGAACGTTCTTAGTAGTTTGAAGTGTAACTGCTGATTGTACTCTCTGATACTGTGAACACTGGCACGAGTATTTCGAAATTGTAATTTAAACTGCGTTTTACAAAGTAAAATTTCAAAAAAAAAAGTCTATAAGTAAAAGTTCTTGATATATGGCGAAGGTTTGAATTTGGTTTGATTTAAGGGTTAGCCTGCGACCCATTTAGTGAAGTCAATGTTTAGCCATAAGGTCATATTGCGGGTAGCCTGTGCAACAACAAACATCCAGAGAACCAGCTCTGCTCCCTACACTTATCATTTATATAGTTGCGAAATGCCCAGAGCATTTTAGAACGCACTTTTAATGGTTTTCCTCGGGAATATTCTCGAAGGTAGGTTAAAGCTATGTATACCCTGCCTGCCGGGAAGAGTAGTATTATTTTTGAGCTTCAGAGTGACCGACCGAGTCGGGAGGCGCACTTTAGTGCTTTGCTATGAAGCTATCCTCACCATTATAGCCTGAAGGCTGTATTGCTGATTGTTTCATCGTAGTTGTCTGTTTCGAAGAGTGTAAATATGTCTTTGGAACTGTCCCGTATAATACTGCTTACTGGAGAATAAATTGTTTTTATTCTTCATCAAGAGTTATCAACAATTACTCCAAATCCACAGACCCGTAGAAACGCAACAATAGCAAGCTATCGTTAAATATAATAAATGCAATAATAATTTAAAACTTAGAGAAAACACTAAGCAAAATCTGAATACAGAAGAGCTCGCAAATATATGAGATTAACACAACAAAATTAAATCCTTTAAGTTGTAAAAATAACATAATTTTTATTTCGTCATTGGAGCTACGCTCTTGCGACATGAGAACAGTAATAATATAACGTGATGTGAAACCCCTGTAATACCATTGGTGATTGAGGTATCGCTAACTAATGTTAAGAGACATGACACTCACCAAGGGACCTAAAGGAAGCCAGGGCTATATGTCTCGCACCGCACATTTTGAAATTCCTTCCGATCGAGAACCCCTGTTGTATACGCAATGGGCTCCCGAAATTGCATCGGATGGCAAAAAGGTTGCCATCGACACTGAATATAAATTTCAGTATCCAGTCAGTTTACTACTCATACAAAGCCCAGAAATAGGCTTGAGTGGATTCTTTTTTTATTAAAAACATGACTTTCAGTTAATTTTTTTTTACTTAACATCGAAACATTTAATATTTAATTAAACATTTAATAAACATTTGGGACCTGGATGAAGATGTGACAGTATCATTCTAATGAAGAGTTTTAAATAATTATCACAAATTAAGATACATTGGGACATCGAACACTGACGTACAGGCGATAACATTGTCAAATAGGCAGTGAAATCATTGAAGTAATTATTTACAGAGAATGATGGGAGAGGGAAAAATAACAAAATCAGAATGTGTAAGAAAGCTCTTGAAATTGCCATGAAGTAAATCTTTCTCGCAATGCCAAAACTGTAATTTTTTTTTTCCAGGAAGAAAGGCACGTATTAAATGACTTAAGTGACACAAGCTTCAAAACATAGTCCGATCCTATGTGTAATAGTGTGGTAAATTGATAGCAGTTATGACTAGCATATTGATGTTAATATTTCAAGAGTAATATAAATACGTATAGATCCGGAAAAAAGCACTAAGTTAGAAATTCTAACGAGTTAGTGAAGATTTTGAATTCCGGTCGCAGAACCACTGAAAACGAACAAGGCGGAAGGAGCCGCGGTGGCATAATAGGGATATCAGGAGCAGGAAGTTTCTTATAGGCTGAAAGTAAGTTAACCAATAATACCTCTGGGTTGGCATGAGGGGGAATGGTTGGACTAATTTCGGACCTTCTTAATTTAGTATAAATAAAAATAAGTAAGAAGAAAATAAAAGCCAAATAAGGGAAGGGGGAAATTAATAGAACAGTGTGAGCACTATATAGATGAGTTGAAGTCAGTAACGACTACATAAGCAATTAATTAAGTCAGGTAGCAAAAAAAAAATTAAGCACATACAAAAATATTCTAAGTAAAGGAGCATTGCTCCCGGTCTTTTCCTGTTCACACTATCCTGGAAGCTAAAATCCAGTTGTGGAATGCATTAATTATTCAAAATTTCAATATTTCTGAAACATTTCTTCACAACTTTTGCCATGAATTTGGTTATCTTTTTAATTTTGTATTCAGCTTGGATAACACTGTTTTTTTAAGAACCATCTGCTGGCTATTATTTGGCTTAGTGTTGTGACTTTGTAGAACCAGTAGTTCATTAATATTGTTTTTCCATGTGTAACCCCATACAAGGACACGAAATGGCAGATCGCACATTCAGTTGAACAATGTTAAACGAATTACGCACACTGCGCATGCCCATAAGAGAATTTGGCGTAATTTTAAAAGAAGATAAATATGGTATATGGCTCCCGTTACAAATTGTTGCCATCCTTGGCTTCAAAACAAAGAAAAATTAAATTAAATTAAATATTTTGATATTTTTCAATGCTTTCAAATGCTCAATTAATATTTTGCCTGTTAATATAGTTAAATTATTCACATTATATACAAAGGAAGAGTTAATGCTAAAATTTGTAAAAAGTAAATAATGAGATTTTTAACTGCAAGAAAAAATATTGTCAGTTTACCCAGTATTATGAGTATTTAAAAAACAGGTATTTTACAGCATTTCCATCATTGTATTAGTTAAATGTGTAGTTCATGCAGTCGTCACAAATTTTTTAAAGCACAAAGAAAAATAACTTAGGATTTCATTTGAGTATGAAGATTTCAGAATGCTACTGACAAAAATACAGTCAAGTAGACAAATTACTAACATCACACTGGACTGAGATTTCTTATTAATGATTATTTTCTAATATTTTTATTGGTTCTTTGAATTTAAGATTTGTTGCATTAATTAATGCCTTTAAACTATCTGTTACAGTGTTTCATTCTTTTTTTTCAATTTCAATTTACAATTTCTGTACCTTGAAACAATATCTATATCTATATCTATATCTATATATATGCAGCTGCTACAGTTATCAGTTGTGAAATGCTAATACTAATTTTGTAATTTACAATAATGCTTCTCAAGCCTTTTTTTGGGGAGGGGAGTGAATAACAAACATTTGAAATCTATTCACACTGGTATGTTAATAGTTCATATAAACTCTATGAATAAACATGCTAGAAAAGCAAAGAATTTAATGAAAAATTTTTAACCTTTATTAAGTAGTAACAATTTTTTCAAGTGAAAATATTCTGATATCTTCATCAGTTTACATCCCAAATACAAATAATATAGTGAATGTATTAAAAAAGTATAGAAACATTTTAATACTCTATAAATGTTAACATTGATCACATGAGTGCATTTAGATGACACACATTTTTTTCTCTCAGACTTTTCTAATATAAGAAGCTTTTGGAAAATTTTCCACATAATTTGCTGTGGCATCTGTAATTCTAAATTTGTATATGCTGTCAATTTCTTCAGGAAGCCAGTGAATGTCTAAAGAAAACATTCCATTATTTCCTTGATACAGGTAATCGATCTCCCAGAATTTTAAAATTTACACATACAACTTGTTTCATGAAATTTTTGTCCCAGTCTTAGACAGACTGTCTTGAAGGTTCAAACTTACAACATTGTTTCCTAAAATGATATTGCACAATGGTAACAGAGTTTATCTTCACTAATTTCAGAACAATGCAAGCTTTCTCTATCACAACGGCAGCTATTTTGCTCAACAGGTTATTAAAGTTGCTGATGTTATAAAAGAATGCTGGAGAAATTTTTCATCTTCTCTCTATAACTATGTGCACCTTAACTTAATGGTTTTGGTTCTACATTACACCCAAACCACCTATTCCTTTTTTTTTTTTTTTCCATAATCCTGTATATGTCTTTTGTTTCTTTGCTAATCTCTTTTAAGAAATTTAAAATAGAAATATATAATTTCAAGAATTTAACATAATTCTTGAAATTTTCATCTGAATGGATCACTGGATATGAAATCAAAAACACACTTTTACTGTTTCTTAACAATAAGCTAATAAATCATGATACAAAACCATAGTAATATTGTTTTCTCCCTTGATTAATGAATTATGTCTAGTTATATGAAGAAAAAAGTAGTGTCACTTGTAATTTAATTAGATTAAATCTAAATCACAAATTTCATCACTTTATTTTAAATATATCTAATTTTTTCAGATGATTATCGAATTTTCAGTTAATACTTTAAAAATCTTCCTCATGCTTATAACTTAATTCTTTTAACTATTTTAGTTATTCTTGAATTATAGAGGAGAAGACAATGATTCACAATATACGTTTATATTAAAAAACGTTTTATTGTACAAAAGAATAATTTAAATGTTACAAATTAACCATATAATGTTACTTGCTTTGGTAGTAGTGATATGCTACATGATGCCCTTTTATACTTTTCATTGTCAATATAATAAAATTCATCCTGTAATGAACAGAAACAAGAGGTATTATTTTGCAGCCATATTTGATAAATAACATTAACATTATGACAGCAAAGTTAAAGGAAAATTTAATGACAGGAGACTGAATTCAAATTATCAGTTAATTAATTATAATTATGCCTAATGTCAGTTTAGTACTTTCCATGCTTTTAGATAACCAATATTTCATGTAAGTGTGGCCCATGTAAGAAAGATGCATATTTACTGTTTCCATTTAGGGAAGGGAATGTTATAAATTGTAAATTTTTACATCAGTTATCAGGATTTTTGTTAACTACTTCAATCTCTGTAGCCTCTGCAGAATTAGAAACATACTATTATTGTATAGGTATTCTGTTGAAGTGTAAAAAGTTGATTATGCATCTATATCACAAGAGCTTACTCACAGTATTGACGTAACATCAAAATTTAGTTTTTGATTTATTCACAAGACAGAAAATTTTCCTAAATGTAGCAATTTGTAGCTATATTTTAAAAAGTAGTATATTTAATAATAATAATAAATGAAGCAATACATTTTAAAAACTTAATTCAAATAGCAGTTAATGAAAATCCAAACAGCTCACTATGCATTTAAAAACCAAATATATGAAAATTTAAATAATAATTTTTCTAGCATGGGTGCTGATAGAAAGGATGCTTTTCATCCTGAGACTGCAGAAAGTATTGAGATGCTAATGAGAAGTTCCATTAATTCCTCATTTTAATTTGGTTATAGCCCTTCCTGTCTTAAAACTACTAATTATATTAATCTAGTGTGCATCATCTAAAGATTAATTCTCATTGTGCCATAACAGTATCATTGTGGATATTTTAATCAATCGCAGTCCAAAATTCAAACAAAGGAGACCAACTCTATAAATACCCCTTTGCTGAAATGCACACTTATTTTTTCTGCCTTCTTCTTGCTCTACTTGCATGTATCATTCTGCTCTCTATGTCATCCACTGTCTTGAAATGTGATAAAATATGTGTTCTCAGAATTAGTTTTCAAGGAATAAAACTGCGTCTTTTATCTATGCCACATTTATTATTTCTTCTCCATTATATTAAACACACACACATAAATATATATATATATATATATAATATAAAAAATATGATGGCTTCGCTCTTACATGAACAGGCAACCTCTAATTAACATTCCTCATTTTTAGGATCTTTCCCCTAGACCAGTACTTTCGAGAACACTTTGGCATATTTTATAACCGCAGATATAAATACCAAGGTACATCCCATTTTTTAGTCAGACTGCTTCCCACCATAGCTGCTATTAGAACCTCTGCTGCACTTCTTTCATTTGTTCCCACAAGTTATGATGTAGAAATCTTAAATTTAATATTATTTTAATTGAATCACTATTGGATATGTAAATAGGAGCTCTTCATCAAAAAGAAAAATGATCTGCCGTTTTATTGAATAAAGATATGGAGTTTTAAAGTGAAATTCTTCTGTGTCTTCAGTTTTGCCGCCTTCCACTTTGCAACGACAACACCCAGACTTTGATGTGACCTGATTGCTAAGCTTCATTATTCCTGTGCCCATCTTCAAAAATATCACAGCTTATTAATTAGCCTGGCAGGATTCATTTCTGTGTGGAAATTCTTCCTCTGGATTTAAGAGTCTAACTTGCCGTAAAGTAGGTCAAGACAGGTATTTACATAGTTTATCAATCATCTGCAAACAGATCAGTGATTTTCGCTTTTATGCTGTGCTTATAAAAGTTTCTTTTTTCAATGCTTCAAAAACCTTGGATGCAAAATACTTCTTTTGTGCATTCATGTGAGACGTGTGCCCATACAAAGTTATGTGTTACCCAAGTAAACGTACAAAGTAACTTAAGTTACCCACGTATACATACAAAGTTTGTGTTGTGCAAAGTGATTGATGAAAATTGATTCAGTTATTTAACGTGAATTCTTCAGAAAAATTATAATCTAATGGGATGAAAATGAGAGCAAAAACCAAGATGACAAAAGAACAACAAAGTGAAATTGCAACGGTAAATATCGAAAAATTTCAGTTTCACGTTTTTGATCAAAAGTCAGCAGATTTTCCTATCTGTCAGTATTTTTTGATACTCGAAAAGAAATGCAATGCCAAAAATATTGGAGTTAAGGACAAACCATTAATATTCTCTGAGTGCCTGCATGGCGAGGCACTTGCATACTTCATTCGCGAATGTTCGGAAGACGACTGACAAACAGTAAAGGAAAATTTTAATACATACTTCTCCACTACAGAAGCAGTCATCTTTAACGACTTTGTAGCTATTACAAACGCGGCGACTTTGGAAAAGTTATTTGAGCTCGCAATCCAGTTTGAAAGCAGAAGAACGGCGGACATTTAAAGAAGACGCCAGTACGAGCAACGAAGCAAATTTGGTGCTCCAAGGCCACAGCACACACAAGATCGCGGCTACGGAAGCAAGTCGAATCAGTGGTCAAAGAAACCTGAATATTCCAAAACAGCCAGCAAACGTCGAGAGTTCAAAAATAAGCCAGACAAAAAGTTTGAAGGCCAGAGGAAAGGCCGGAAAAGAAGAAAGAAGATTTAAACTGAAACGGATTTCTGCTGATGGGAAGGTGCGGAAATCTGAAGGCCAAGAAAATCCTTCTACCATCTACTAATTTTGTAATTTAGAATAATGCTTCCTTTTTTTTCCTTTTTTTTTTTTAAGTGAAAAACAAACATTTAAAATCTATTCACATTGGTATAAGACTGAAACAATGTAAAAAAAGGGGGGGAACAAACTTGTTGGTCCTTAGTACAATGTAATAAAATGCCATTAAAGACTCACTACCTTAATGGTATTTACTGAACTACAAACAACACTACCATATTAACAAAAATATTTTACTTTTCAACTCTAGTAGCAAAACTAAATCTTCTCTTAAAAACAAAACATTGGCTTCTAAAAAGAGAGCAGTGTGAAAATTGTTGCCACAAAAAGATAATACAGTAATAAGCAAAGTGAACATTTATAATTATTAAAATATTTGTGAGTTATAAATTAATTATTTATATTTTATGGCATTACAAACTCATTTCTAGGTGTATGCGTTCATTTTATGTACTGAAGTATACAATATATGATATTAGCATTAATAGGAGAAAACTTTATAAAATTACTAGTTAGTTACATTATATCAGTAAAATGCATTAGAAATTACATCAGTTAAATGTATTATTAAATAATAAAGATGTGATTTATTTCAAGTTATATATGTCGTTATTCTAAACACAGTAATGTACCATTTTGAAAAATATGGATTATTCATTACATGAGAAATGGCAACTTCTCTCAACAACTACGCCTTGTTATTGATGAATTAAATTATTCTTCTTCCCTGTGGAATGGTAATACTTACAAATGATTTCTCAGACAATGTAATGATGCACAATAGTGTATTACAAATGGAATGTAATGTGAAATATGGAAAAGATTAAATTAACATATCTTCCTGTCTTCAGTAATATGACTATCAATAATGTGAAACTTACAGTATGTTCAGAACCTTTTTCCACATTTACAGCATCTTCAGAATCTACTTCCTCTGTCGATTCAATGATTAATTCTCTGGCTTTTACAATACTAGATATACTATCATCAGATAACTTAGATCTGTGATACCTTAAACTGTAAGAATAATGCAGATAGATATAATTAAGATATAAACAGTATTTCATCAGACAGTAAAGGAATCTTTAACTATGTCCTTTAACTATCAGATGAGCAATTTTATTTTTATACAAAATCAAACAAAAAACTTTAAAAAAGCATTCAACAGGGTAAAAGCTTTATCTTACCCATAAGAAATAAACTGCTTCGTTGACAAACTGATAGGGTAGACTTTAATGCAGAGTGAACCACCAATATCCTATAAATAAAATAAAGTCATATTATCTCTTTCTTAGTGTGGCATTAATTTTTTAATCAAATATGCACAGATTTAGCTGAAATACTACATAAATTTATAAGTTTCACATTAATTACAACAGTTTTAAAATTTTGATAACTTTATATTCAATGAAGTGTTCTAAAATGCTTGGTGCTCAGTTTATTATTAAAGTTCATATGAGCTCAACACACTAATGCTACAATTCTAATTAATCTTTTCACATGGATTATACAGACTAATTTTTTATGTACTGAGGTTATTTAGTCATGCAGGAAAATTAACAGGAAATTAAATTATCAATTAACAGGAAAACAAATTGGCAGGGTCTGCCATTTCCTGCTTAGCATTACATAGTAAATTTTAAATGTCACAGTAAACTAAATTTCTTTAAGCTTTACTTAATGTATTGAATGGGTGGAAACACATATGTCCCAGCCTCCAGGAAAAGGTTAACACAAAATACCAGTTATTTTATTAATTACAATTTAACACAATGGGCTCAGCCATTTATACTATGAGTTGAAATTTGAAAATGAAACTGAGTATATGAGACAAAAAGTAGGACAGTAAAAACTTTGCTATCTAGAAAGCTCAGGAAATGGTGAATGCCAGATGTGTGAAAATTTCAGATAATTGAGCTTATACAAAGTGGAAAAATGAGTCATAGAAGAAATTTCCAGCCTAAAATTATCAGTCAGTCAGTTCGTTATCAAAAGCCTAGATTTAAAATCACATAAGATTTTGGGATAAAAAGGGCATTTCAGACATAAAAGCTGATGCATTTCATAGGGGTTAAACACAACTGATTATAAAATGCTGCTGTGTATGAAAATTGGCAGAGATCCTGCACTGGCAAAAGTTTAAAAGAATTCACAGCTCTTAAGTTATTAGATAATCAACAGATACAAATTATGGATATAGATAAAAAAATTAAATCACTTATTAATTTTTCACATTCTATCACCATTGTTTATCCATTTTCAAATAAAGTCACCTACCACGCCCTTAACTTGACTTTGTTTGATGCCAGGATCCTGCAACTTTGAAAATACTTGACTGTATTCTGCTCCACAAAAGGCAAGTATCAAATTTTAATGAAAAGCTGTTAACTAATAGCATTCCTTACTAAAACTAAACCAGCTTATTGAGAATTAATCAAGTTTATGTAAAACCATAATGAAGATCTTACGACAGTTTGTGATATCATGCTTATCCGTTAATGGTGTTAAATTACACTGTTTGCCAACTGACATTATAAATGTTTTATTTGCATAATTTTTTCTTAGAAAAATCTAAAATGTTTCAGTTATCGAGCTTTTCAGTTAGTTGAATTCCAAATACTCTGTACTCTTACTGCACCATGAATTAAGGACTAGAAATACAAAAGTGAATACCTGCTGTGAAAGTCATACATTTGGCTAGGTATGTTAAAAATAAGAAGTTAATTAAGCCAATGTGTGTCATATTACTTTATTAAACTACCCTTGCTTGATTTCAACCATCCATGAATAGTTGCCTTGGAAAATTTGGGTCATTCAATAATGTCACTTAATTATGTTTCAATAAATACGTCTCTAAAATTATTCCTAAAAAATTAATGATCCAAAATTCAGTCTCTAACAGATATTTTGTCAGCATAAATTCCTGGGGGGGGGGTGGACCTCATACTTAAGTGAGTGTATAAGTGACTTTTATGTACTGCAATATGCACTTTATGCATATTACAAACATCTTCTGGCATTCACAACAACTGTGCAAATGTTTATAAAATTGTAGATCAGATTAATAATTATGTCAATTAGTTGATTAAAACAATAAAGCTATAAATGATTCAGAAATGTATGTGCCATCTTTCAAATTGCTCAGTTAATTAAGCAATGCACAGTTTTAATCTGGAAGAAACTAAAGATCTAATGCTATGTTGACAACAATAACATAAAAATTGGAAATTTGCCAAACTGCATGGCTGAGATATTAAAATTCTCATGCTTAAGAAATGCCACCACTTACAACGCTATGTGACTGAGTAAAATAAAATATTTCTGATGTTTCAGAACTTCAGTAAAATTTTTTAAAAGTAGGCAATTAAATATTGTGACTTAATTTTATGAGATGATGAAAAAGTACATAAGATTTTAAAGTGCAAAAACAATACAAAATAAAGGCATACAACATATAAGTACCCTTCTTGTTTCATTAACAGCAGCAGTAGAGACAGTAATATTGCTGTATGAAGATTTAAGTTCCAAATGCTTACCACAATCTTCATTTATGATAGAGCTGTAATCAGGAGTTGAATCTGAAACTATAAGGTAATGGCATATCAATTTTAAGTACTAAAAGAAATATGCTTAAATATTTAAGATACTTAAAGTTATTCTACAGGGGTATCCTAATGCCAGTATATTTAGAAATATACAGTATAAAACATACCTTGAATATTTTGATAAAATAATACCTTATAATATACTGCTAGATGCTAAAATTTCTCATCAAGATGGATATATGGATGAAACAAAGAATTAGTTAAAAATAAAATGGTTTCAGTCTCTAACAGCATTCAGAAAGTAAGATAATGCAGTACACTGTGAACACTTCAATAAGCAGTTGCATCACCATGAACAGCAATATGGGCAATGTATAAAAGCTTAAGACAATTTAGTTTCAATGAAACATGTGTATTTGCTGATGAAAATAATTTTATAATTCTTATAACATGTACTGAAGTTTTTGAATCAATTAATTAGCAAAGACATGCAAGAGGCCTGGTGGTGCAGTGGCTAGCATGTTGCACAGCAGCACCACAGGTCCAGGGTTTGATACTGGGCTGGGCAAGGTTGGCTCAGCCTTCATCCCTTGAGTAGGTTGATAAAATGAGTACAAAGTTCACTTGGGAACTAAACACTGGGTGTTCTGCAACAAGCTGAACCACTTGTCCAGGGCATATGTTCACGCACCCCGATATCAACACAAATATGCACTTATAGGTACATTTGGGAGAATGATGAAATAACAATATTATTATAATATTATATGTTTTGAATAAAAGTCCAATCTAGATGGCACAACATAAAGATATTAAGCAACATTAATAGTAAAAAGTTCTTATTGATCAGGTTTTATTAATTAGACTTTTAATTTTGTTGCATGCAAATGAAGATCTACCTCTAACTGAATGACAGAACTGCCTCATTTAAGAGGAAGTACACATGTGCCATCAAAGTTTCAATAAGAATACAAATAAGGTTTGTTAACTCAAAGTTCTATGGACGTAAACAATATTGTACTGGAATCAACAGTTTTCAAAAATGAAGGGCTAGAAATAAGTACTTTTAATTCCAGGCTCATTTTAAGAATACAAGTACATGACAAAAAACTGATCGAGGCAGATAGCTAGAACTGACCATGCGAAACTCTTTTCTAGCTGAACCAAAAATTTAAGATTACTATAAATTAATCTAACACTTTTCTCAGAAAGCGAATCCAGCAGAATAAGCATTCATGTAAAAATATTTACACAGAAAAGAATTTGAAATCCTTTTCATGTGCCCAATGCAAATCTTACTGCAATTCCACATGACTGAAGTGAAGACAGCAAGGATAACTTTCTTAAAAATGCAAAACTTTATCGTAAAGTTGTTAGGTCTGTTATAAATCCATATATTAAATCTTTTTTTCATATGCTAGAAAAATGGGAAATCTTATAAAAGCCATTTGAAATTTTGCTTGAAATGAGATTTCAGCAACCCGTATAATCAGACCTGTATAATATAACAACAGCAACTTGCATAATAACTATTCATCAAAACGAAACTGCAATCCAATTTTAAAGGCATTCACTGATGCTGATTTTACTGAAGATGGCAAGATTCAACATTCGACTGCTGGAATTGTTGCAAATATGCATGTGGAAATAAATTTCACCAAAATGAACTCCAAAAGTCAGTAGCAATATCCACAACAGAAACTGAGTTTATTGCAGCTAATGAAGGTGCCAAATAATTAGTAGCAGCTTTCAGAGCAAATTGCTGAGCAAAATGCTTTTCAATAAATATGGCCTAGATTCAAAAGAAATACAAAGTGATACCTCTGCATGCCATAAATTTAAATGCATATAATATTATTTCACATAAAAAATTTGTATCAATAGTACACTTAAAGAAATGATAGTAGCATATGAAATGCTTGTGTAAACTAGGTTGGCAAACATTTATTCAGATAAGTTCTAATGTTAAAAGATTCTATGTGAAACTGGCTCACATTACGAAAGAAAAAAAATTAACAAATTTTGTTAAAAAAATTGGAAAACAGTTTGTA
The DNA here is from genome assembly GCA_000611955.2 of Stegodyphus mimosarum. NCBI lineage: Eukaryota > Metazoa > Arthropoda > Arachnida > Araneae > Eresidae > Stegodyphus > Stegodyphus mimosarum. The sequence goes on along the minus strand of KK117081.1, from coordinate 161,652 downwards.
GCTGAAGAGGAAATGGTGAAAATATCTTATTAAAAAAAAAGAAATCTGTCATAAAAGTTAATTTATTTTGAGTCTCGTCTATGAAATTAAAAATGGGTTTTTGAGCCCTAGAATGAAAATTTTTATCACGTTCACAGTATTTTATTATGAAACATGTGACATTATTTTGTTAACATTAGAACAATCATTCAGTCAAAATGACACATTTTCCCCCTTAACAGAAATATATTAACATTAATTATCAATAGTTCTAATACTACAGGACTAATTTAAATTGAAATTATTTTAAAATTGTGTTCAAACAAACATTTACCAAAATTCTAGACAGTTTAAAAAGGGAGAAATGAAAGAATTACCATAAATATAATCACCTATCAACACACAAAAAATGATATTATAAAGCAGGCTAATTAGGCATTAGTACTGAAAATTAGCCTCCTTTTAAGTAGAAATAAGAACTAACTTTGAGAATGTGGGTTTCGAGGAAGAAAAGCACTCCACCATCTGTTTTCATTCAACTTTTTTTTAATTTTCGGTGGAACATAACACTGGGAACATCCACTGCAAGGTGCTACATATTCCAGTTTACTATTTTGAATAGGCTTCCTTTCCTAAAAAGTTTTAAGATGTCTGCTTTAATCATCACACATTTTTTTAATTTAACTAAATATTAGTTGTGCAATACATATGTCTCTAACAGAATGCCAATAATTTTGACAAATGATTTTTGAAAAAGTAATCATTGATTATTATCAAACTTGCATTTGCTTAAAGTAACATATTTTACAAACTTATTGATAACTGAAAAGAAAAGAAGCTAAAGAATTTTATAAAGAAAGTCAGAGGTACTGATTTATTTAGTGTGATAATTAAATGTATATTTACTACCATTCTTCAAATAGTAAATTATTTAATGAAAAAGCTTTTTATAAATCCTGGTTAGATTTAAGTGTTGAAAATCTATAGTTGCATGAAGAGTGTGCATAAGACTAAGTATTATTAAAACATTATTACAGCTCAAGCAGCATGATCACTGATACTGTAAGAATGCTTTCAAAATTGTTGTGGTGCAGAGCAAATAGAGGAATAAATTAAGATCTAGAAAAAGCTTCAAATTTATATTCAAGTCTATAAACAGAAATTAATTGATAAACATTTAGTATGTGAATTAAAAATTAGAATAAAATATGAATATGTACACAATATATCTAAGGAACTTTAAGATTGTATTCATAAAAGTATGATGCAACACTCTCCACTTTAGTTGACACTCTCTGTTAACAGACATTTCTTGAATTATCATACCCTAAAAGCAGGAGAAAAATGCACTCCCATTCAACAGACAAAAACACTGGTCTTGTTGGTGTCTGCTAATAAGATAAGAGTGATTGATAGAAGCTAATTTTTTCTTTGCAACCCAAAATTGCACTGTGTGATCGGGTGCCAAAAGCCCACTCCTTATTCTGGTTTTATTCAGTTTCTTTAGGGGAGGGGAAGAAAGGAAAAGGGGGGGGAATAAGGATAAATAAAATAAAATACAAAGGCTTTCAGATATTATATTACAGCCAAAGGGACTTCATTTAACATTTTCTGTGTTACTTTTATTGTTCATGTTCTTTGCACTTAAACCAATAAAATTAAATTCAACAGCAATATCACAAAATATTTAAAAACAGCATATCTTAAGAATTTCCAATAGACAGTATCACATGCTGGAGAGAAAAATGTTTTTTTCTATACAGTGTTGCTATTGTTCGCTTTGAAATCATTGAGTTTGTTAATTAAAGATTCGTTAAAGTTTTCAAAATATGAAATATACAATAAAACCAATTCTAAATTCAAAATTTGGGCTTACAGGTGCCCATGTTTCAGTTAAGAATTACATTATTCAAAATTTGATGGCTCCAGGTACCACTGTTTTTTCACAATGTGAGAAACAGGCATACATTCATGTAGATTCTTCATTACTTAATTTCTTTAAATATAATAGAAGGCAATAATATTTGGTAGCAACAGTTTAAAAAGTGATTCTCCATTTATCGTGATATGCCACATAATGCTGCTTTGAGACTAATAGTCTTTCCAGGCTACTATCACTTTGGGCTAAAAAGAAAAGAAACTTGTGAATTATTCTCTACTAAGTTAAAAAAAAAATCAATATTTAAATTTTTTTTATTACTATTTTTATATACAGTTGTTTGAAATCTCATCAACACTTCTGAAGATCAATTAAATTATAAGCAGATTCTATTTAAGCTCTTCCCTGCTGGTATATCATATATGACAAACACACTTTAATTTTTCCTTCATGGGCCCACTGTATGAAACATGATAAAAAAATGAAATGTCTCTAGCAGCTGATTGTATCATATTTCATATGCTGAAATGGAACATTCTGCTTAAATTACTACTAAATGCACTTAAATGATGTCAGAATGCTATGAAACTTAATTATATGGAATGTTTTGAATGTTAAACTTGTAGCTATGAGTACTATTTACTATTTTATTCAAAGAATGTAAATAACAGGATGCGTACAATACACATTCAGAATTTAGAAATGTTTAACGCAATGCAAGCAGCTTAAAATCTTATATATAAGAATGGCAATAGAATACAATGGGCATTCATATTTAAATCCTTATATTTTCTACTTAGTTATTATATGGAAATTATTTGAAATATGTAAAAGTAATCATTATTACTAATACTGTCCTTTAACATATTTTTTATTTTTATTGTAAATATTAGAATTTTCTATTTATATAATAAAATATAACGTCTGGATAAAAAAGCAAATCTTATAGGAATTGTTTTTGCATGTTATGCTTAACTGCAACAGGGCATGTGAAGTTTAATGCATATGAAATTTCTTGGGCACATGAAATTTAATGTTCCAAGATCATGACTCACAGGTGAACTTCATTTTCTTGGCATCAGGAGGGAAGAAGATAATACAATAAAGCTGCAAAATATAATAGGGCTATTATGAAACTCACATTGCTGTGATGATAGCTGAAGGTCACACCAATGGATAAGCCTAAATCAAGCAGAATTAATCATAGGAATTACAGCAGAATAATTCTCAAATTTATAGTTTAAATTATATTACTCTGTTGTGTAATTTAAATAGCATATGAAATAATTATATCTCAATACTGCTAAAAAGATAAATGCAATACCCAGTCAACAGACTCTAGTAGTCAAGTTATGAAATTTAAATTAGAAATATTTCAGGAAAAATATTTAATATTTCACTGATCAGTGTAATGAAGCATTATATTTATGATGAAAGATATTGTTTTAGAGTCAGATACACCTGTTTGCTGGTTAGTGGTTTTTTAATATATACACCTACATCATATGCTTATTGTGATTACGTCACTGCTTTTCCTTAATCTTTCAGTTGTGCTGACTTCTATTACAGTCATTAATATATCAATACCTGTGAACATATTGACTATTAACTACCTGATAACTCATAGCAGTAATCTGGTCCTGGATGCCAACTATGAGTATACTCATATTTGTCCACTCGTTTCATATTGCTAATCATAAATGTTCTCGTAGTTAATATGTGCTAATTGTACATACATACTGGGTGCCTGAGGCAAGAACAGTGAATTTATATTCGCAAAGAAAAATAAATAAATAAACTAAAATTAAAATCCTTTATCCATAAACTATTAAAAAAGTAATTTTCTCTCAAAACTGTTTTAACCTAGTTATTCTGTAGGAACTAAAAAAGCATACAATGTTAATTATCAATTTATTGAATTATAATATTTCTTCATATTTACAATAAGCAAAATTTACTAATCTCTGGACAGTTCTCTCAGGCATAAAATAAAAAATTTGAGCTCTTCATAGCATCAACAAACCAATTTTTAACTTGAATAATTGCTGAATTTTCATTAAAAATATCATTAAAGTAACCAATGGTTACTTTAATTGAACAGTATTTAAGTTTCCGAATGGAATATGTAATTTAAATCCCATACAAGTTAGTGTTAGTATCTACCGTTCCTAATCACATCTAAAACAGCCATGATATTTAATTTGCACATTTAATTCATTAGGTAAATTACCTGAGGTTTCAACATGGTAATACGACAGTGCAAGAAATAGATAATGGTAACTGAAAATTTCACACTATGGGTAATTAAAGTGTTAGAATAGCTCACTATTCATACATTCATATTACAGAAAAAAACCACTTAACTGGACCCAAATAAACCAAAGCTAAAAACAATGGAGTGAATCAATGAGCTCAAAATTCAAATTAACATTTTTAAGCAGATGATTTTCATTGTTACAGTTAAATATGGATACATATTTTATAATGAAAATAAGTGATCTCGATTATTATTTGCCCAAATAGTAAACTTTAAAATAAATCTCCATAAAGTATTCAGATATCTACGTCCAAACAATGAATTGTCCTGTACTAAAAGGTTACTTGAAAGTTGCTAAGCTATCCAAAACAGAAACATCAAAGATTCCAATTAAATTATAAAAACATTCTGTAATTGATTTCAAGAAAATGTTTGAAATTTTATAAGAAAATTGCTAGTAATTAATTTAATGATTCTGATAGTCCAGCAAAAGACTTCTAAGTCAGAAAAACTGTGGGTATTAAAATATTTTAGAATTTCATAATTTGCCTAAATTGATTTTTTTTAATTCTCACAATTAAATTGTAACACCATTGATATTCCTGAATTTTTTCAATTTAATTCATTGGGTTCTCGTTCAATAATTTAAAAATGACTTATACACTAAATGTAAAATCTTAAATCCTCACTGGTCATTATTACATATCCATATTACTTCTTACTTTGTTGCTGCTTTAAATGCTAAAAAATATAATAATTTATACATAATATGTGATTTAGATGAAAATAAAATGCTTGAAAGGGAAATTCTGAAGTTTATTCCATGCAAAATATATTCAAAAGTAACATTATTCTGAAAATTACAAATACAAAAATAAGATCTCTAAAAAATTGATTGTTTGATGAGGGCTTGATGAATGATGCATAGCAATCAAAAATTAAATTGAAATTACCAGAAGATTATAATGTAGACATATTACTATTTTAAATCACATAAATATATAAATATGCCTCAAGTGGCCTGTAAAATATATTTGTATTTCACAGTGTTGCATGTATTTATTGTTATATTTAATTATTGAAAAAAGGTGGCATGGCTATGTACAAAAAGTGTTAGCTGAAATAATAATTCTATTTACTTGCCCTAATTTTTTAGATGTAAATGAATTTTAAAACATAATTAAACAATATCAATAAACTACTTTTAATCAAAAAGGATAAATAAAAAATATCTCAATATAGAGAAAGCAATGAAGAAGAAATCTTACTAGAAATATATTTACATGCATTAAAGCATAACATAAATATATTCAAAAATATATATTTAAATTTAATATTAAATATTCTTATATATTTAAATTTAATAAATTTAAATATTCATATTCAATTTAAATATTCATATTCAAATCAACTTAAGAACTTCCAATGACACAAACTGCGTACTATATAATACAAAGTGTTACTGATGAACGAGTTATAGGAATATAGATTATAAAAGAGCTTATAATACCCAGCCATGCAAAAGGTTAGTAAATAAAATCACAATGAAAGTAAACTTTTAGTTTGAAAACGAACTTATGTTTTATATATTTACAAACTGTACTTACTTTAAACGAATTCTTAAAATAGGCAAACTTATCTTTTAGAAAACCAAGATACCAATACCTGCATAAAACAAAATTATTTCTTATAACTAACTATTAAATATGTTGCAAATTACAGTAAGAAAATACTCACAAATAACAGAATAAAATGTAGGAAATAATGCCATCATGAAAACTATATGTTGTTCAAATATATGCATTCACATATCATTATACTCAAGTTCTCCTACTTTTCAAAAATGAAATTAATATATTTTGATCCAATGATCCATAAACTGTTTTAGAAAAAGAAAAATGCTAACTTTGAATACTAAAAATGAATACTAATACTGAACTATAAAAACAATAACCTTGGAAATTTAAAATAGCTTCAGCAATATATTAAAAGTTAATCCATCACAAAATTCATAATGACTAACATTTTACTTTGAAAAAACGTTTGACTTAAATATTTCAACATTCTTTTACACTGAAATACAACTCAAACAAAACAGATGCCAAATAAAAAGAAGATAAAATTACTAGAGAAGTTCAATATAGTATAGGCAACTTTTGTTTACATATTCATTTATTACAGCTTTTTCTTTAAAACAAAAACTTAAAGATTATCTTCCGCCACCCGATTTCACTCGTAACCACCACGGGAACCAGAGTAGCAGAAAAAAAGTCGAGACACTTAATTTCCCTAATATCATTACCAATTACTTTCCACTTAACATTATTAACTTCATGAAAAGCACACAAATGAAGGCTAACTCGAATTACAATGAAGTGGAGAAAATAAATGCTGTAACAACGACATGAGTTATGATGGCTAATGGAGGTGGGGTCTGGCAGTGGCTTTGAAGTGTTTGTTTAAAAGTAGCAGACTAGGATTTTGGCTTTCTGAGTTTACCTCCATACAATGTTCAAATATGTAAAATTACACAGGGGAACTTTTATAAAGTTGGACAGAGATCTAACAAACTACAGTTAACAGTAAATTTTATGTTTAGTTATTCATAAATGACCACTACTTCACATAGCAGTTCCTGCTATTTGAAAACTATTATTTGATTCGACACTTCTTGATACAGCTTGAAATGGTGGTTTCAAGAAATTCACAGGCACCATTTTGCACACAACGATGGAACATGATCCTGAAACTCCTAGGCCTAATTAGTCCTACTTAAAATTTCTATCTTAGTGA
>KK117081.1:116940-154686 GCA_000611955.2 Stegodyphus mimosarum | reverse complement strand
ACCTATCAATTATCATAATATCTTGATATCGTAAATTGATGTCCACAATGCAACAGCTTTCACTGAAACACTTCATATTCTGCCTTCTGCTGTCATGCACGAAGCATCTCTTAGTCTCTTCGAGACGGCATGTTGCTGAACTATAAAAACTCTCTGTAGATAGATGTGTCATATATGCATCAATTACAAATGTCGCTAACAGCCAGGTGATGCGTTACATATATACATTCTCAAACATGCACATTCTTTCAGAATTTTTTTAAATCACAAGATGGCATTCCATGTCCATTACAGTTAGCTTATTTGAACATATACATTGGTGACCTTGCAACTGTGAAGTACTTCCTGATTTTGGTGATTCGTATAGACGTATGAACAGATGATAAAAAGTAAACAAAACCCAGCTGACACACAGTCGGCTTCACGTGATGAAACATTGAAAAGTTTCCGATGCTTCAAATTTGTTTTTCGTTTTTTCCCCTATGAAAATATTGGGAGTGCAGCTGTGTACAACTTCTTTAGATAGCAGATGTAAGTTTTTTTCACCAGGTGATACAGTTAAACTAATAGTGTGATGTCTAAGAGAAAGAAGTTTTTAATGGCAGAAGTGTATATTCGAATTGTAAAGCCTATGAATGTTCATTTGAGTCCATGAGTGACTATTTTGACACTGAAAACTCTAGATTTAAGTGAGAATAGCAATTTGGATACCGATATTTTCTCAGAGACTGAACTGGAACTTTGTTTTGCTTTCCCCACACAATCCAGCAGAAGAGTGGCTGCGTCATGAAATCTATCTGTTAAATAATTCAAGCCTTATGAATTTACGGGGACTGCAGAAGTAAACTTAATTCATAGTTATGAAAATGAAATTGGCTTTTGCACCATTTTTTTCAATAATTTAATGAACATAATAGCTGAAGAAACTAATAATTTCTATGAACAACAGATGAGTTATAAACCCATCTTCATCCAAAATCAACATAGTCCTCTACATATGCCTAAAATGAGGAGATTCCTAAGATTAATTATTCTGCTGGAATAGAATAATTAAAAAGTTTGATCTGAAAATGTGTTTCATAACTAATGAAATGATAGCAACTAGATTATCACACACAGTCTCTTTTCTGAATCATTTATGCTATAATATTTGATCATATATTTTATTATTTTTTACATATGTTTAGAAAGAGATTTAAATAATTTTTTTACAACATCCCATCAAGATGAGTCATATATTTTATTTTGCATTTATACTTTAAACTTTAATTAAAATTTTTTCAGAATCTTTTGATATTCTGTATTTATGATTATATTAGTGTTAGATACCATTACAGAAAAAAATCAAAACAATTGGTAAAAAAAATATTTTTAATGATTTTTTTTTTTGTTTTGTTAGGCTTAGTGACATGAAATATCCCATCTTGTTTGTGAGGTCACACAGTTGCAACAACACACCATCTCCAAGGTGAGTTGCGCTAAGTGGCATGGCATCTCGTAAAAGGATTAACTGCTGATGCACATGATACACCCCTCCTGAAGGAGTTAATAATGGGGACTATCAACCTTCTTCAGAATGACAGATAATAATGATCACAGCAATGTTGCTGAAACAAATATATCCATATGCTTATAAACAGCAAAAAATGTCCTACAGCCTGGCAACTTTAAGAAAACTAGCTCTAGTGCTGAACAAAAGAAAGAAAGACAACCACATGAGAACTCAGGTTACATAAAACCAAAGCAACCATATAGAAGTCAATAGATGATATCAGGTAGAACATTCGCAAATTCAGATTTCAAAAATTTATGCAAGAATTACTTTCTATAAACTTAGATGTTGTCAAACCAGATGCCAGTGAAGTTCGCAAAAATTGCCTGGTTGCTCTACAAAGTAAGTGAAGCAACTACAAACTGATAAGAAGTTAAAATCAGAAAATGAATGATTATCTGTTAGGAAAGCTAAAGATTTCTGAAAACGATGAGCTGCTGGTAGGCCTACAGAATAACTGTTTCAGAAAACTATGAAACCAAATTAAACTCAACGAGGTACACCCAAATGAGTCTGAAAATGAAGAAAGTGAGTTAGCTAGGAAAAAAAAATATCTCCAATTATCATAACTTCAGATTAAATGAACTTTATTAACACTAACAAAATCCTCTCAGCATTGTGAGGAAAGGATGTATCATCTTAAATGCTAAAAACATCCCTGATTACCAAAATATGCTTGAATATCTACATATTACTAGATTAACCATTCCACACTTATCAATTTGGAAACAGAAAAATAATTCAAGCAGTTTAAGCAAATTCTCTCATCTATTCCAGAAAAAGAAATTAAAGCTAAATTCACAAGAACAACTTTTCCTGCTTTGTGAGTAAAACAATTTAGCCACACAAGAAAGGGGACTGAGGAATTACTACAATCTACTTTAGTGTACTAACCAAGAACACTGAAGAAAATGCAATATTCCACGTTAATAATATCATTTATAGTAACATCAGAATTGAAAACTTCTTGTCCAGAAAATTCTGACCCAGTGTCAGAGGTTTAGGAACAAGGAAAGGTGTGTCAAGTGTGGCTTACCACACAGAAGTTCCTCCTAAAATTAAAAGAAACTAAGAAATCTATCTGTATATTTTGCCAAGGAGAACATGCAAGTTCCTACACAGGATGGTTAGTTTATAAAAAATTATTCCAGAAGCAGAAGAAAACTATTGAAAACTCAGGAGCTAATGAAAAATACCTAATGTTCTTGAAGGACTAATATTCATCTATTATTGAAAAGATAACCGATAAACCTAAAACATGCTTATGCAGCTAAGTGTTCAAGAAAAATCTTCCTACCGAGTTAAGAGAATTAACTAACTGGATTAATGACAACACCACTAGAATGTTTATTTAGGAAATTCTTATGAGCCTATCAGAAAAGCCAAGTGATCATCTGAAAAACTTGCAGTAAGTTTAGAAGTTAATGAAATTCTCACTCAGCTCCCAGAAGAATATCCATTCTTCTGACCAACATATGGAGTCCTCCCATGCTAGTTTTGTTCCACTTTCAAAGCACTGCAGAATTCTTAGTATGCCAGATATTCCCATCATCATCAGTGCTTGCTCAACTTCAACTAACTGACTTAGTATGGCATTTTTGTTGTATTAAGAACATTTATTATTCTTACGCTACTTGACTGTTCATGCTAGTTAAATGCAACTGTTATTGGTCTGCTTAAGTTTTTTTATACACAGGATCTGATATACGTGCCGATGCCTGTGCCACATGACCAGATTACCTAAGTCTTTTATGCTTAACACCTTTCCATACAGCTGCAGGATATCATGCTATGTATATAGACATGCCTTACGATACTCGGCTCTATGATTTCCTGATTGTTCATTTGCTTGACGCTATCTTTTTTTTTTTTTTTTTTTTTTTTTTCCAGTTTTATCTTAATGGCTTCATTTTGTCCTGAATTTTTTTACACCATTATAATAAAGCTTCATGAAATGATAAACTGTTATTTTAAACTACAAGCAGTTTTTGTGAAAACTGAAATGAGTGCAATAAAAAAGGAATCTAACAAATCATAAAATTTATAAATTATCAGCCTTATACGGTTAATGAGCAGTACATCCAAATACCATTTTCATACCAGTGTGTAAATCTGGAAAGAAGGGAGGGAGGGCACACAGGGGATAATCTTTGAAGGTCAGGGATGGAAGCTTTTTCAACAAAATGGCATCCAGTTAAGTGCCGAGTCACGTAAATAATTTTTGAAGGTTAAGAACAAAATGGCTAAACTTAGCAAATGTAAAATCTGGCCTGAAAGCAGTGGAAATTGGAAAAAAAGCATGAGTTGTTAGAAAAAGTCATAATTCTTCTTGTTAGAGAGCTTACAAGTGATTAGAAATGATAAAGGCCCTTAAAATTAGCAACAGAATAGAAAAAGCCAGAAAACAGTACTATTAAATTTTAAATTTAATATATATGTCTATATATATAAGTAAAAAAATAAGTATCTTAGAATTAAAAAAAAGTATGACGAAACTGGTCAAAAATAGCATTTGAAGCTGCTGATTTTAATACTAAAGATAAATAGCAATGCAAACTAGAAACCTAGTGAAAGTTGTAAAAATCATTTGTAGTTGCCTATCAATTTTCCGGCAACACGGTGTAATATGAGTGACAAAGCAAATTGAAAACATTTTGGTAATATAAACCTATACCTATTATAGAAAAAGTGAAAAATGTATACAAAAAAATACAATTGTTAATCTCCTCTGCTCAAAGCTTCAAATAGAACTTATCAAGGGAAAAGTGTCTGAAGCCCCAAGTACATATATATTTATATACTTGGGGTCCAAGTATATGTATATATATATACTTTATACCCAAGTATATGTATATATATATACATAAATTCAGTAAAAGTAATTAAAAGTAAATTAATCAATCCACTGTTCCTTGGAGATATTATATGGAGAGTTTTTCTTATTATAATTTATTGTGAATTATTGCTTTATATATATATATATATACATGTATATGCTTTTTAAACAAATCTCTCATTTAGTATTGAAGGTAACTAACTTTCCAACTTTTGGCTCAACATCAGCAAAAACGCCTTGCTCAAAACTGCACATTGCAAATACTGGCTTCTCTTCAGATGCATACTAGAAAAGGGAAACAAAATGCATAAGTTAATACAATCTGCCATCTAATGTACCTACAATATGCATCTAATTGGAACAACTGGAATCTAATACATATCACCCTTTTTTAGACAATTCCAAAAGTTTCCATTACGTTTATGTAGAAACATTTGAAATCAGTCTATGTATAATACAGTATACAATGTCTTGAAAATTGTGTCAGCCTTTGAGCATGGGTGAAGCATAAGTAATTTACACAAGTAAATTACTTATGATTACACAAGTAAATTACTTCACACTGCTTATCTTTTATTATCTAAGCTTCCCGTATTTGTAACAAGCAAATGTCAATGTTATGAATTTTTTATTTTCATACAAAGAATGGAAATTAAAGTTAAAATTATTTTTTTAAAATGTATACGAGATAAAATAGAAAAAGATAACTACAAACAATTAAGAAGCATTAAATAATAATTTTAAATCAAATGACAAGATAAACATTAAGAATCTATGAGCTGGAGAGATCAGAATTCAGATTTTTTAATAAAGATTTAAAATAATTTTAATGGAAATTTAATAAAAAAAAAGTTTCCTTGCTTTTGGTGTAATGTTTGTGAAAGATGCTCACAAACAATAATATGAGAATGAACAATATGTTTCACAAGAAAATTTAAAAAAAAAAAAAAAAAAAGGGGATTTTTTTTAAAAAAAAAAGGAGGGAATTCTGTTTTTTAATGATTTTTTTAAATTTAATTACATATACAATTAATGAAATTCCCCAATCAACAGATCAACAGAAGTTGAATAGATCCAAAGGAATGATGCAAGTTAATTTTTTCATATGTGAATGAAATATAGGTTGCTAACTAATGACAAATCTTTTTCCTATCTATGTTGAAATGCTACAGTTTAGGCAGTACTTTGTCTTATATTCCCATTTTATAGTTTTCTTGATTTCTGAAAGCAGCTGATTATCAAGGATGAATTTGTAGAATTTTTATTTTACAATTTTGCTCCAATATTCATTACCTACTTTTTTTTTATATAGTTTATCTACAAGACTAATAAAAAATCAGCTATTTTAATCAAGCACTTTATTATCTCCTATATGTTATATGATGTTTCTAGAATTATAATCAAACAATAATTTAGAAAAATTTGGTTTTATCAGTTACTATTCATGTAAATGTTAATACCATAATATTGGTCACAAAATTTGAAAATGAAATTATATATGAAGATGAAATGAGAGAAACTTGAAAATAAATTACACTCTCACCTACAATTGAAAGCAGCATCTTTGCTGTGCCAGACCATACTAAACAGAGCATGATAAAAACACATGGACGAAATGCTTTAAGCTCTTAGAAAATAAACTTAAAGAAATAACCATTAGTTTGGTTATGCAAAAAAAGTACCATTGTTACTCAATCTTCGTTATACTTCTAAAATGAACAAAAAATCATGAAAAGATTAAATCATGTAAAAGTTTTATCTCTATACATCCCCTTACCAAACAGTTATGTTCTAACTGAAGCTGCTAAAAGTAATGTACCAATCACGTGCTTGGATAGGCAGAAAATCTGCAATATCAAAAAGCAAGTTCATATATTTCACAAAGGTTTATCTATACCTCCCCAAAAGACACAACAGAGAGAGACAACCCAATATCCATATTTTTAAAATATTTGGTAGGACACTTGGAGTTCCACCAGGGCCAGTCCTAGCATTTTTTCCACTGTAGGTAAACCTCAAAAGTGTCGTACCCCATATTTCAACTTTAAAATTAATAAAAAAAAAAATTTAAAAAAAAAAAAAAAAAAAGTAACAATCAGAAAAATATGGTCCAATTTAATTGAACTAAGATAATAACACTCATACAATATTTATGACCTGTTTTTATTAAAAATACATAAAATTTGGAACTGAAATTAGTACAAACAAAACTTTTAAAACAACAAAGAATAAACAATACTAATAAAATATACAGAGTTTATACCTAAATTAAAATAATCTCTTTCAAACTTTTTTCCCCTGCAGAACCGCAAACATCTTCTTTCAGATGTAATTTATTATTCTATTCATGTTCAATGATAACCCATTAAGACGATTTTGAGTAGACATGGTTCTTAAGTAATTTTTTTATTATTTTTAGGTTAGAAAAAGATCTTCTGCCGGTAGCAACAGTTATGGGCAAGGTAAGCAAAATTTTTAAAGCAATGCTTAAATTGAATTTAAGAATGTCAACTGGGCCTTCCTTCTTTTTTAAAAGAGAAGAAAGAATTATAATCAAACAATAAAAATTCTGTTTCAGTCCATTTCATCAGCCAATTCTAACGCATAAAGGTTGGAGGAATCACTATCGGTTAAAATGTTTTTCAGATCTTTACAATGTGCCAGTAATTCATTTTTATACATGTCTTTAAGTTGGTAGACATCATACAAAAAATTAAAAGAGTCATTATGGCTATTCAATAGGTTGAATCTCAGCTTCAGTCCATTGATCTGTAGTAAAAAAATATTCCATTTTATATTTCTTTTTCCAGGTTTGTATAGGTTCGCCTACATTTTCATATGAAAACCTTCATTTTTTAGATTGAACATGATGATGTGACGTAGACAGCTCAAAGTTTTTTTCTACATCTATTTTGTTAGCTAATTCTTCAGCTTCTAAGATAATGTCAAAGAATTCATCTGAACTTAATTCTTTGAAAATAGTTAATGAGCTATTAACAAATCAGTGGCTTGGGATAAATCAAAATTTCTCAATTGAAGTAGCTCACTTATCAGATAAATATGATTCAGAATTTTATACCAAATGCCAATTGAACATAAAAAAAAAACTTAAAATGTTTTAATGTGATCAATAAACCAGTGGCCTCATTCCAAATGATATTACCTATCTCTACTTTTTTATAAGTACTTAATAATGCATCATGAACATTTTCTGTTTCAAAACATAAAGGTTTTAGGGAATCTATGCAATCTATATAATCTTTAGGGAATGGGGCTGGTTCAAGCTGGTGAATAACTTGGAAGGTACAGGCAGAAAATGGGAGAAGTTAAATTTCTGTGGAGCCAACTAGAATGATTCTGAGAAGTTGAACTATTGATATGGAAGTTACTGTGTAGAGGTGGTAGACGATACATGTTGTGAAAATACAAACAAATTGATTGATAAAGATTGAGTGGAAGATACAGACAGTACAAAAGTTATAAAAATAAACATATTTACAGAATATGTACAAAGTGGTAGTAATGGAAAGTCCTTTTCCTGCTTTTCTAGGATTTATAAAGTATTTAACTTCATCGTTAAAGAGCTTGGAGGAGTGGATTCATTGGATAGACTAGTAAGGTGCAATATGAAAAATCGTGTGAGGTCTCTTGGATGGCTGTTCAATTGTGGGATTATGACTTGCCACTTTGGCAATGTAAGAGTAATTTCAGTTCATCACTTTGGTGAAAAACTATTAAAAAAAGTTCAACCATCTTCCACGCAGGATACTAACCTCATAATACACTGAACCACTTTTTATCCAAATTCACCTTAAAAAATGGTTGAAGTTTACAAATTATTAAAGCAGATGACAATCACTTATATCATCATACCACATTTACTACATAAAATACAATTTGAAATTTCTGAAATTATTATGAAAAGTAAACTAACAATAACACTTTTTTAGAGCTTAAAAACTTAGAAATACTTATTTCAAGACATTTTTTTGTATTAGTTATTGAAAACATATATAAATAGATAAAAAAAAGTTTTAATAATTTAATACTTTATTACAACTTTTAAAGAAAATTTTTACTTTTCAGTAGCATTTTTGCTTATATTAGTGATAATATTTAATTCACTGAAATCCATTTTAATTACCTTATTTCAATTTTTAAAAGATAAATAATGCAAATGTTTAAATACCTGAATTTTCATAACATCCAAGGCAACAGTAGTTTCTCGAATTACAGCCATGGCAGCTTCTGCCATCAACCTACATTACAAAGAAGAAATTTATCTTTTATAAAAGTTTATATGGTTGATGCTCATTATAATGAATCTTCATGCACTGCACAGAAAGGGCATTATAGCAAAAATTGATTTCATATATCATTTGGAATCTTTTATGCTTTTATTTGTTATATTGGCCATTGCAATAGAATGGCCATTGTAACAAATGGATGTTATAATGAACATTAACTGTGCTGATAATCATGTGTCTAATTTTGTAAAATAAAATATTTTCTGAAGTTATTTTTGTTTCATATACAAGCAGTATAATACCTCAGTCATTTCATAAGAATGGTAATAGCAATTCTCTTTTACAACAAAGATAAAGTCTGGTTTAAAAGATTTTTTATTAAAAATTATGTAAAAAATTACAAAATTTTAGTGATAATGATTTTTTTTTAACTTACTGAGCTTCTGAAGAAACATTGGAACCAAAAAGATGTTTTGCAACTGTGTTAGTTCTTCCCAAGGGTATAATACCCAAAGGCAATTTTGCATCCTTGAGAAAGAAGAAATAATAATACTCAAAATTACATTTGTGCACTTGATAAGCAATACCCAGTTTGTAACTATAGGTACAATAAATATAAAATTTGCATAATTTTATCTAACTTTATGAAAACTAATATTGTTAACAAATATATAAAAGGAAAGAATATCAGAACTGAAAGTATTATTAACATTAAAAATAAGAAAATTGATATTTTAATTTCAATTGAGATATAATAAAGTCCATCTCACCTCTATATCTGGACGCCTCATCAATCCAGTAATAACCTAAATATATACATATTTTTAAAAAGGCAAAATTTATGCTTTTAATAACACACTATAAGTTTTGATATCATTTTTAAGAATTCTCATTGATAGCTTTACATATAATAAATGAATAATGAAATGCAACTATTTCTTTACATACAATATTTTTCTTACATACAATATGTCTAATACTTTATAATACACATATACTAAATTCACAAATGAATAAACTATAAATTTTGATGCATAAAAAATTAATTAGAATTTTCATACTTAGATGCAATCCATTATGAATATACTTAATAAAATATAAAAACGGCCAAATTTTTATTTCTAAGATTACTTACACCATCAAAAATGCATTAAAATTTTTCTGTGTTTTAAACTTTAAACTTATATATACGGGCTCCAAAGAAAAACTTATCCTTTCAATTCAGAATAAATGGCCCCATATGGCATGCATCATGTGTATCTGTAATAAAAGTGGAGCAATTTAAATAAAAAAGACTGCAATGCCATCTAACAGAAAATTAGGAAATTTTTCAAACCTAATGCTGCAGTGAAGCAAAATAAAATAAAATTGTGAATGACAGAGTTATGTAATATCACCTACTTACAGGGACATTCAGAAATGCATTAACATACAATTATTAGCAGAAAGCAAAGCAGGACAGGCTCTTTGGCAAGAGCTCTGAGCACCATATAGATGACAGCATGACTTTAGCTCAATTCCCCTTCCAACTTTGAGAGACAGCATTCCAGAGGAACTGATCCTAGAGTCTCCCACCCCTCTTCCCCTACCAACAAGTTCTTGAAAAAACTTTCAGCTCGCCGCATATTTCAAGTGCCCCCAAGTCCAACAGACACTATACATTTACAAACATCCAAGCCTTCTTCAGGATACAAACTCGGGCTCTTCAGTACAGCAACCACTATCCTGGCTGGTGGCTTAAGATCTAGGTGTGCTATAGTCATCTTGGAAATTCTAAACTCGAGTTTGGCTTTTTGTCTTTCCCAAATAAAACAATTCTATGTGGTCGCTTTAATGCACACAGTAAACGGGGAATTACAATGATCTTAATAGCACTGGTAAAGTGTTATTGAACCTCCTAAATTCAGATAAACTGGAACTTAACACTGACATTCAAGGTTTTCAAACCCACTGACATTCCAACATTTTTACATTACAGTGGAAGTGTCACAAATTCAGACTTGACTTTAGCTACATCTGATATTACTGAAAATACAAGCAGAGAAATTACCTTCAATCCTGGTTCAGGTTACCATATCATTATTACAGGGATTAAATTTCCCTTATACATACACTGGTGTGCAAAAATTAAGGACGAGACTTTTTTCAATATAACTTTGTACAAAAGCTTTCCAAATCAACACATTTAATACTGTAAGATCCCCAATACGTAAGGACATGAGTAATGTAAGCAATACTTACTAAAAGAGAAATCAGAGCGATAAAAAGAAGCTTTATTGAAAAAGTAGCATGGAGCGCAATGCGACTGAAGGCCAAAACATCCCTGTGATGGGTGTCCAGCAAGAAACATCCGGTCTTTAATAGGGGATATGATCTCCCCTGACTGCTAGGCAGGTTTCACATCATTTGTGCATGCTGGATATGTGGTTGTTAATGAGCTGTTGAGACACTGCTGCTCGTTCCTCTTGTAGCACCAATCGCAGCTTCGGAATCGTTACTGGCGATAAGTTACATGCTGCCACGGATCTCCCTAGTAAGTTCCGTACATGCTTGACGGCATTTAGATCCAGAGACCTTGCTGACCAATCCATGTGTTCAATATCTTCACTCTCCAACAGCTCTTCGACAGTAACTGTGCGATGAGGTTGAGCATTGTCGTCCATGAAGAGGAACTGAGGACCCATAGCCCTTGTGAAAAGACGCATGTAAGGAAGAAGAACCTCGTTACAATTACTCTGTCCAGATGTGTATGTGTCTAGAATCGCAACTCAGACTAAATCTGCTCTCATCTGTAAAGAGTACTCATAACCATTCATTGTCTCTCCAATTCCGGTGTTCCTGGCACCCCAGAGAATGCCTTCTCCAATGGGCAGGCATTAGAGGTACACACCGTACAGGGTGTCGTGCAAACAGACCACCACCGTGCAGTCTTCTGGCCATGGTAAAACGCGATATCGGTCATCCAGTCGCCTGTGTCGTGTGTCTAGCGATTTCTCAAGCTGTCTGCCGCCTGTTTCTTCTGGCCTGTAAGGCAATATACTGGTCATCTGCGGGTGTGGTTCCTCATGGATGACCACTAGTAAACCCCCGGATAGCTGTTCCTGTAGTTTGAAATTGTCTCCAAAGTCGTGAAACGATGCTGTGAGCAATTCCGAACTCTGCAGCCACACTTGTCACACTGCGGCCTTCCTCCAACTTCCCAATGATTCGACCTTGGGTAAAAGCATCCAGATGTCGTCTAACAGATTGATTATTCGCCATTTCTCGATGAGGAAGCAACTCGGTGTGATTTTAACTGCTATACGGCATGCAATGTCTTTGCCAGAAATACTGATTTTACATCAACAACATGCTTTATACTACTCAGACACTCCCCCATTATGTCTACTTGCATATCTGCGCATGTGCTACCGTACATCACCTTACTTAATCTCCTGATTGGTCTTTCTGTCTGCTCCGCCTCTTCGTTCAGCTGATATGCTAATTTTTCGACTTCGTCCTTAATTTTTGCACACCAGTGTATATGTTAAGAAAAGTGATTTCAAAATATTATATTATCATGCACTAAAATGTGAATCCCTAAAGGAAAACAACACAATTTAAAATAATTCTGCAATAAAAAGCTTGATTCTCAGAAATCTTATTTCTGCCAAGCCCATATTATTAAAGAATTAACCAAGAGACCAGAAGACATTTGATTCTGGAGAAAGCGTATTATTATTCTACGTAAAGAAATTTTAACTTCAAAATGAAATTGTTTTAACAATTTTATTACTAATATTAACAATGGAAAGGAGGAATAGGATCTATAATTTTGGAAATAAATTGAAAGACAAGTCTAATGATAAAACTAGGAATTCAGTGAGAGTTGGGGGAAAGTTTTTAACTCAGGACAAAGGAATTTAAATACTTTTAAGTGTTTTTATTCTATAGAAGTGAAAGGCAGAAGCTCATCAGAAGGCAAGTGCATTGTTCTTCCCAGCCTAAGGAACCAGAGCATGAGATCTTCCATAGTGATTTCAGAATACTGGAACTTAAAGAAGCCATTAGCAAATAAAAAATGGAATGAATCCAGAGCAGGATAACGTTTTCCGGGAATTTCTGAAACATCTTGGCAAAAATGCACTTTCTGAGCTTTTAAAATTATATAACTATAGCGGGATTCTTGTCTTAAATGGCATATTGAGACAAATAATGTTTTATCTACAACCCAGTTACGTTTTAGCAGACCCCAATTAACTGCCAGCAGAATCTTTCTGGGCCAGTCTATAAAATATGCCCTGGATCTCCAACATTCTGTCTTTACTTGTACTCTTCGATGCAGCTTTTGAAGAGTCTGGAGATTAAGGACTATCCAAAAACTGCAATCCATAGGTATTGATGGTAAGATGATCAAAGATTTCTTTTCTCAGTGCTTCTGCATATCTTGCTTTGGATTTTGCATGCTTGCATCACACTTTGAAATTTAAGCAAAATGAAATTGGTCTCCTTGGGGCACTGTAACTAGCCCCACCTGTTTAATATTTTTATAAATCACCTCTGTGACCTGGTAACTTCCAATGGATTGACAAAAGAGGTTCTATTTGCAGATGATCTAGTCTTTTGGTGTAGCTCTGTGAAAAAGACCAAACTGAGCTTAACATTATTTTAAATTTAACCCTGGAGTGACTTGAACATTGGTGCAAGAATAACAATATGTCAGTGAACATAAATAAAACTAACAGCCAGTTTTTCACTCTTAACCGACAGCCCTTTGTTTCCAAACCCTGTCTTTCAGGATAGACATATACAACTTAACGCTTTTTCGACTTACTTATGATGTATCTTCGACAACAAGCTAACATGGAGAGAACACGCTGAACGTGCTATCTCAAAGCAGAAAAAGGACTCCCTAATCTTAAATGACTGGCAAGAATTAAATGGGGCTGCAACAGAGAAATTTTAAATAAGGCTTATAAAATGTATATTCAGCCGGCTCTGTAACGAAATGTTGGTTTCTCCTTATGATAGGATGATTAACAGCCTTGAGACTTTTCAAAACCAGGTTTTACGAATCCTTTCTGGAGAAATCAAGGCCACCCCTGTGATGGCAATGCAACTATTGATTAAAAAAAAAAACACCTTTGATTAAATAAGATGCAGCTATTCTTTGTAACAGGTTAATTAGGATCCCTAATAACTTTTTGGCAAGAAAACAATCACAATCTAGAACATAACCTGAAAATTCAAAGGAGTCTTATCCAACATGTACATGATATTGTTAGTTTCCACTTAATTAATGCTAAACCTATTGAATTACTCTCTCTTGTTAACCCCTTCGACTACACGGACCTGACAATAAGACTACAGCTAAACTAGAAAATAAAAAAGTCAAACTGCTGTCCTGAAGCACTCCATGCAATTGCTCTTGAAACTATCCACGGTGGCTATTTTTTTAATGAATGGCTTCACATTTATACAGATGGTTCCATTCTGGAGTAGGGACTGGTATTTTTTGTGAACTTTTCTGTTTTTATCTGCCAACTGGAAATTTCACGACCCATTTTGATGGTGGACTGGAATAAACCTATGTAAATCTTCAGCAACTTTCTATTTGCCAGAATTCCTTTGAGAGGGCTATGATCCTCTCCAATTAACATATGCTCTTCAGGCTTTATCATCTAATCAAGAGAATAAAAGCCCTCAAATCCAGAAGTGTAGATCTCTACTTGAGAGAATTCAACATAAAGTGTCTTTCCAAAGGGGACCCTCTAGCTGTAGTGTTAAGGGAAATGAGACAGTGGACCTTTTTGCAAAAAGAAATTGTAGTTTAATTCAGAAATCAAATAGAAATTTGCCCTTCCATTCTTCAAAAAATGAGATTAAAAGAATCTTCAGACAGTCCTTTCATACAGTGTCTGCTCACTCTTCCTGTATTAAATCCTGGAGTATCCTCAGCACCAATTCACATATTGTTCCAGTGTTCCTTGTACAGCTATGGTGGCCGCTTTTGGACTGTTGACTGAACACAACTGTCTCCGTGCTAATTTATTTTGCTTTAAAACTGTCAACCTTTCTGTGCGTATTTTGTGTTCAACTGTGCAAGATATGTGTTTTGTACCAGCTGGACATATATCTTGTCCAGTTGAACACAGATATGTATTTAGTATTGTATAACCAGTTGAACACAGATATGTATTTAGTGTTGTATAACCAGTTGAACACAGTTATGTATTAAGTGCAGATATGTGATATGTATTTTGTGTTCAACTGGACAAGATATGTATTTTGTGACTATTGAAAAAGACCACATCTCACACTGATAAATGTTCTGCATTATCTCATTTTCATTGTCTTGTGGAAAAATATTGGACAGCCCGCAGACTAATGGCCTAGCAGCCAAGAGACTGGAATCTGATAAATAAAAAACTAATAAATATGAATAGTTTGTACCTCATGTACAGTTCCATTGCCACCAGCAACAATAACAGCATCAGTATTTGACATAATTTCCATCAGCTCTTGAGCTTGCTTTTCCTTTTCTGTCTAAATTTCACAAAATTTTGAACTTAATTAACAAATCATGAAAAAAATACACTGCTACTGAATTTTTTTAATACAGCAGTCTTTTTCAGAGAAATCTAATAAATAGAATTAAAAATGCATATTAATATAATTAAAACTCATAACAAGATTTACATATATCATATTATGTGATATAAACTTTCACATACATAATTCGATTGTCATTTCTTTATTTCCATATGAAACATAGATTAAATTAAAAGGTATGACCAAAAGACACTTTTTTAAGGGCAGAAGATATTCTTTTAGTTTAATCTTTATCGGTAAAATCTATTTAATGAAAGATAATTTCAGTTTATTTACACATTTGAAGGCAGTCACTGAAATACAAGCTAATTAATGAAAATGAGTTTTGATACACTCATCTAACACAGTGATTTTGAAACTACAGTATGTGAAGCTCTATGGATACCTGAGAACCTGCCAAAAGTACTCTTTGGAAATCACGTGTTAGGGAAACTTATGACAGATCAGCATAATATATTGACCTGGGACTTGTAGCCATCGAAACTTTACTTGGTTGGACTTTCTCAGGAAAAGTACTTACTTATCTGATAGAGAGATATCTTTAATATATTCTCTTTTAATAGAAGAAATGGATATTTATGAAGTGTGGAGATTGGATTCCTGAGGGATACAAGATCCTTCAGAACAGAAATCTGAAGAAGCCATAGAAGAAAGTCTTAAAGAACTAAGACGTCTTAAAGATTAAAAATGATTAAACACCTTCAAAACAGAAAACTTAAGTTAGAAGAAGTCAGGCAGCTCCAAATCAACAGAAAAATCACCAGCTGAAAGTAAGAAAGATAAAAACTAAAAAGAAAAAAGGAGAAAGTAAGAAGGGAGGAGAGACGGCTGCTTTCTTGGACAAAAGAGAGGAAGTGACATCCTTAGTGCCCCAAGTTCCTGCTCCACCACCAGTGACATCTTTCTTCCCGGTATCTGAAAAGATAATTCCATCTTCTGTTACCATAGTTGACAGTGAAATACTGAGCTCTATATCCTTTCCTGAGGAAACCTCAGCTGTGTCAACACCTCAAAATAATATTTCCCCTAGTAAGTCTGCTAGTGAAATATCGTTAGTTTCACCTAGTTCAGAAAGCAAGAATGAGGAAAACATATCCAAAAATGCACAAACCAAAATAGTTTTGAAATATAATTATAAAGATCAGTGGAGTCCTCTAAATCTTGAAGCGAATAAAGACTATGACAGAGATTTCCTGTTTCAGTTGCAATCTCAACCTATGCCATTATGTAAACCTAATAACCTGCTAAATCTAGATATGATAAAAGACAAGGCTCATATTCAAAAAAGTAATTGAAATGAATAGAGCTTATCAGTGTCTCTTCCTGTTTGAAGTACATTGATCGATTTATGCTTACATATGCAAGAGGCAGTATACCAAACCCTCCTCACAGTGACATTAATTGTCAATCGATAAGTCAGCCTGGAAGAAGTGAAAAGCCAAAAGAAAATTATTTCATTTTCAAGCTCTCTTACCCAAAATATTAAATTACATGAGTCAGAAAATGCTTGGAAGCCATCTCATAGGCTGGAGAAATCTGCTGATGAGGCTGCTGAAATTCAGGATCTGTACAAGAGAGTTCATGGAATCTTCAACAAATTGACTCATCAGAAGTTCAAAACACTTCTTGGGCAAAAAAAAAACCTTAAGAATAAATACAGAAGAAAAGTTAAAAGAAGTAACTGATTCAGTTTTGGGGGGAGGGGGAAACGACGAATTAAACTTTAGTGTTCTTTATGCTAATATGTGCAAACAATTGCCATTGATCAAAGTCCTTTAGCTGGACAATAGGTAAATTTCCAGAAGCCCTTAATTACCAGGTGACAGAATGAGGTTGAGAAAGATAGAACTGATGAGCTTAACATGAAGGACCCAATTAAAGCCATTGAATCTGCAGGTCCTGAAAAGAAGCCAGAGCTTCAATTAGAGTATGACAAAGAAGAAAAAAAAATGAGATACAAGCAACTAGGTAATATAAGGTTCATTGAAGAACTCTTCAAATTAAATAAGCTTATTGAACCTATAATGCAGGAGTGCATTAAGAAGCTCTTAAGTCAACAAAATGAAGAATCTTGAATGTCTGTTTTGAATTTCCTTGATCCAATTGTTTGCCTATGGCTTTTGAAAAGCATAGGCAAACAATTACATCAAGGAAAATCCTCCATAGATTGCAAAGAGCTCAACACGATCCTATGAACAGTGAAACAATAATAAATGTTAGACCGCTGACCTACATATAAGATGATCGAAATGAATAAGTACCAATGACACCTGGAATGTTTATTCATGGAGACAGCAACAGCAAAACTCCAGATCTTGACAATATAAACCTATCTTCCTTTATAAAATGCGTAAAGTATATGAAGAACTTATGTGAAAATCTTACCCAAAGATTTAGAAATAAGTACCTTGCTCATTTCTATTAAGGAGAAAGAGTAAGAAAATGCACAGAGATTTGATGATAGGTGAATAAAATTTATCTTATAAAAGAAACACTCCAAAGTTCTGGAATTTTCCACAGAAATATTTGTACAGATGGTCAGAGTATCACAGAACATAATAAATAGTTATGCTTCAGACTACTAAGAACGTCAAACGACATAATACAAAACACATCAAAAGAGAACATTAACCTAGAAATATCTCTGATCCCATGCTAAACTAACAACTCGCGACAACAACTGAGAGTAGATGCTCTCACTGGTCTTATATGATTTTCACCCAACTGCCGAGATATTTCTAGTACTTTCTGCTTCTTGAAATTAATGGAAGGCAATATGAGGTTCAAATTACAGTTGCAGCTAATATAGTGATCAATTACATTTATTCAATTACAATATGTATTATGATGATAAAGGGACAAACAAAATGTAGCAAAGTGTGGCTTTGGTGGTTTCTCCCCAAATTTGGTGACAAAATAATTCGCTGAGACCGTTGTCAGCTTGCCAATAGCTTGTCAAATTACTGAGATACCCATTGCCTCTGTATTATTACATTATCTCTCTAGATTTTTCATGTTACATTATGCTAAATACAACAATTTCACGTTTGATTGGAATGAAAATCATCTAACTTTGTACGAAATTCATAAAACGTATAATTTTAGAGGTTTATCCTGAAATGAAAATATTCTGAGTGTTGTGACAGTAAGAACCTCCAAAGGTGAAAGAATACATACTTTTCAAAGACTTTATCCATTAGAAGTGTTGGTGAATGTCTTAATGTCTTGAAGGCTTCTAGAAAAAGTGACATAGCTGCTGCAGGTATTTCCAACTCTTCTATTGAGAACACTGATACTGTTGAAGTGAAGCACCATCCCAAAAGTAGAACGGGAAGAACCATAAGAATTCCTCAGAGTTGTGAACTTCGTTTTTTATTTAACTAGTGTAATTGATTATGATTTAAGTTTTAAATTAACAAATTTTGAAAATTCTGCTTGCTCTAAATTTGAATTGCAAATTTCAATTTATAAATTTCACTAAATTTCACCATGGTGGGAGTATGTTACAGATCGTAATTTCTTGTAATTGATCTATAATTTTCAACTTACATTTTTGTTTTACTTTTCCCTTTTATGGAATGGCAACACTGGTTGCTGATTTTTAATCTGTTAAAGTACATTACTATACTTATTTAATTTTTTTTTGTTATCAAAAGCTAATTTTAAGCTACATATAACTGGATAAATAGTTATTAATATTTAGTATTATCATATTCATTCATCTGAAGAACTTGTAGTTCATCTGAATGACTGAAGAGGCATCTGTGACTTTGTATTTTGCTACTGCTATTTACAAATACATTTGTTGCTAATTTATAAAATATTTAATTGACATAACTTATAGTACATCCGACTGCTCCTTTTTATAATTGTAACAGAAAGCTACTGATAAACATAAATGCTAAAATTACAATAAGATGATTCTAATGCAATATATTATACACCTTGATAGAGGATAACAAGCATTGCTAAACAAGTTTCATAACATTTTGATACTTTTTATGTATTATTCATCTTTTGAAACTTTATAACTCTTATTATGTACATATCATACTATAGTCTGATTCATAAATGATGATAAAATAGGCAAAAATGTAAAATCTTTGTGTAAATAATCCAGCATGCTAGTTCTGTAAATTACTTTTAAAGAATCCTTTTAAGAGTTGTTTGTCTCCGTATTTTCCACAAAGACTACTAAATATATATTATAATAAAGGAAGAAAATATGCTGGTTATGAAAGTAGAAAAATATGTGTATTTAAAATAAAATATAATGCATCACATTATACAATATTTTAGTTAACCACTTTGCATTTAAAAATTAAGATATTTAAATTAAAATATTAATCTTAATTATATTTAGTTCTCCATCCTTAAATGAACATTACATAATTTCTTGATCTCTACTCTTAAAATGATAATCTCAATTCACATATACTGTAAAAAAAGCATTCAGATTTGATTTTAATATTTTCTTTTCTCTTTTGAATTATCATAAATAATATATAAGAATAAACAATTGAAAACTTTTTAAAGCTATAATATAGAGCTGATTTTAAAATACTGCAGGGCTACTTTTTATGATATGCATTTTGTTGGACTTATCATTAACTTGCATAGTATTTTTATTGTATTTTTTTAATAAAATTAAATAAATCAAATTTAAGTTTGAAAAATTACTTGCAAAGCTTTGACTACATATATAATTTAATTACAAGTATTAAACAGTGGTGTGACCGATGATCTTAAACTATGACCTGAAAATATGCAGAATAGCTGGTGAAAGTTATATGTATAGATTTCACATTTAAGTTGCTACACAGGTTGATTGATTCAGAACCAAAACCAAATTTTTGGTGCAAATCGGGGATGAAATTATAGAAATTGTTAAGATCTTTGGAGACTTATCTAACACATGCATCACATTTTACACTAAGGCATACCCTCTGTACAACTACCAGACATAAATTAAATGACATAATATGCTTTTCTTAATTTGGTGTATAGATTGTTGTGGATATTTTAATACAAATAAGTGCAGAATTAGCACAGGGATAATTAATACAACAAATGTAACCTCTCATATATCTTTAGAAGTGATGTAAATAAAAGGTGGATTTTTTTTAGTAACACCATAATTTGTCAGAATATGTAGTCACACCCAATTTGCATAGACTTCTTACTCCTAGGTTATTTTAAAGAAATAACATCTAATAACAAATCATGACACTCAGCAACATTACAATGATAATGTTATATTTATTTAGATACAGTAACGAAAACAAAAGACATATGTCTAAAACGAGGGGTGCTGTCTTCATAGAAGACTTTCTAAAGGAAATTGTATCTATATACACGAGAGAAAAACCATAAAAACACAGCAACCAGTAAATTCGTCAGGATTCAAACCTGGGTTGAATTAGCAATCTAAACCATTTGGCCACCAGTAGGCCCCAGTAATATCAGAAACAGAACAATGCAACAATACCAAAAACATGCATACTATGTGAATATGTATACTGGGCGGGGAGAAATGGGACAGTTCTATATAACCCATTCTACTGGGCCGATTGACGAAATTCAAATTGCATTCTTCATGCCTCGAAAGTGCGACTTAGGATATATATTAGATTTATATATAGCACTGTACTTACACATGTATTTTGACACAAATTTGGACTTTTTCTGAAATAACATACCAATTTTTTTACATATTTCAATTCTATGACTAAAATTATGCCTAGATTAAATTTTGTGAAATTTGGCATGAAATTTATGGAGAAATACAAAATTTTAACTTGGTGCATTTTTTTCAGTTTGCACCAAGAATAAATAGTTCACTTGGCAAACTGCTTAATATATGGCAACCTATTTTCCTTTCGCTTTTTACATGAGTGTGACAGAAAAAAAAAGTCACAATTGTTCCCTACTTTCAAATAATTTTCCTTTATATTATATTTTTAATTATAATTGTTGTTATATTAAGGAATTTTTTCTTTTTCGAATTTCATTTTAATTGTTTAAGTTGCACGATTTCTTTCAAAGAATTGTTTTAACATTTTCTATTTACTCATTAAAATTGCATAGTTTAAATAAAAGGTGCATCGCTTATTTTTTTCAAATAGTTTTCTTTATGCTACATTTTTTAGTCATAGTTATTATTTTAGGTCATTTTTAAATTTTCAGAATTTTATTTTAACTGTTTGTTCTGCATTGTCTCTTCAGATAACTGCTTTAAAATTTTCTATTTATTCATTCAAACTGTGCATTTTAAATATATTTATTAACATAAAAATTTTCCAGAATTTGATTTTATTTATTTGAATTGTGTTTCTTTCGAAAGCATACTTTGTGACCCAGACTACGATGCATTTGAAAACTGCATATATTAAAAGAGAAAATACAGTAAAGCAGAGCTGACACGCCTTTCAATGGGTTGTTTAGAAAAGATATATAAATAAGAGAGATATATAACTGACTCAGGTTGCTGGTGCAATGATCAGGATAACATGACTGACCTGTAATGCTCATTGCGAGGTGAAGCAGGCAGAATAATAAATAAATAAATAAATGTAACCAACATTTTAACTTAGAATGACATTCACACATTGCTTTGAACAGTTTTATCATTGTGCCCATTGCTTTATACAATTTTATCATCCTACATTTAGTTTCTTAAAATGTTATTCATATTTTAGTCAAATATTTTATTTTTGAAATCACAAGAATCAAATATCATATGATTAAAAAAGTTTTAAATTTTAAAAAAATGCTAAATTTTATGGAAAAAATAATTTTTCTTCTTAACTTCTCTTTTTATTCAGGCATTCTGCAAGTATATTAAAAAGCATTCAACTTTTCAAAACAGCTTGGTATTTCTGACATTCATTTTAAATAAAGTTATCGCCTTCCATTTCATAAGGACCCCCAAACGGCCGAGCGACAAAGTCACTGATTACTGGTCATTCGCTCCAGGGTTCATATCACGGTGAACGGGCTGGTTGCAAAGGCGTTTTCGTGGTTCTCCTCATGTACAACGTGCATACGAGCTGGTTTCCCTTAGAAAGTTCTTCATGAAGGCATCCCTCCTTTTAGGCTGATAGCCCTGCTTTTCCGTAATTTAATAATCTAATTCATCAGTATTTGGTCAGAGCCTTTAGAGGCTAGGCATTTTGAAAGAATGAGATTAATGGAAAGACTGGTTTCATAAAGAGGGAAAGCATCTTTAGATGACATCCATATACATCACTGGATAAATTCCTGAATCTTCAAATAATTCGACTGAGAAATCATGGGATTCTCCGTTTATGATACAATAGGATGTTCTATGACATAATTTAAATTTATACCACCATACAGTCGAAAACCAGTCGCTCTTCGGGTTAATCTGCAATGATAACATTTTTGTCTTTTCCGTCAGCACAAGCTCAATTGATGGTATTTGGTGATGTTATACATCCAACTGTTTTCTCTTTGAACATCCAAATTCCTTGAAGTATTCTGAAAGTATATTCAAAAGCATCCAATTTTTCAAAACATCTTAGCATTTCTAACAGCCAAATTCCCCTTCAAATTTTTGCTTACTTTTCTCCCTAATTTTCTTCTCTTCTTCTACATTTATTTTCAGTGCTCACACAAGAAAATTAAGATTTTTCTATTGTTACACTTTCATAAATTTTGCATTCTTGTCAAATTTTTTAAAATATTAATTACATCAGTTGCGCTTCAGCTGAAGACAGCTTTTCATTTTCTAGGCATTTTAACTATAAATAAAGTTTAAAGCAAAGTCCAAAGGATAAATATTTTAATTAAAAGATTTTTTGCTTCATCCCCCCTCACAGTGTACCTAGCAGATAGAAAAGGCATTTCCATCATTTAGGTATTTACACGAGAATTTAAACATTTTATTTAAATTTTAAACATTTTTCTTTCATTTTTTCTTCATCTATATTACAAAATCTGAATTTAATCTTATTTAAGTCACCTGTACCTGGAGTAAACTGAGTTCCAAACCAAAAAAAAAAAAAATTTTTTTACTTTTGATGTGTTAGAAATTTTATTTCATGTTAAGACAACTTTTACTATAACACATACCTGAAACACACTAACTTTTAAACCCGCTAAATGCAGCAATGGGGCAGCAAATTTTTCAAATCTGACATTTGCCTTCCTAAAAAAAAAAAAAAAAAAAAAAAAAAAGCAAATGAATGACAAGCATTAGTTACTACAAAAGGGGAAGAAAAAGTTCTTTCTAAGTGACTGTGAATGATTTAGTATAACATTTCATACATCCTCAAACACCATAAAGTACAGTAAATACAAAATAATTATTTCATGCATATTAGAAAAACAGAAAATAGAATTTTATGTTTTTGTCACATTATAGTGTTTCCTAATTTCAATTTATCAGTTACTTGTCTCTTAATTTAAGTTTTTTCAGTAACTGAATTTTATTAATTTGATTTTAATTGTTCAGTTCAAAGTAATTGTTGATTTTTTTGTTTGTTTGTTTAAGCTGTAATTGGTTAACTTTAAAATTGAAGTTTGGTAGTGATAATCTTTTTATTCCTTTAAAGTGAAGTTTGGTTTTCAACTTTTAATTTTGTTTAAGAACTTAAATTTAGTTATCTGGTTTTATTTGCACTGTTTTGTTTGAGATTGTTTAGGTTTGACCCTTAAGGTCCTAACTTTTAAATTTTAAAGTTTTCTGTTTGTTACACTAGTTTGGTATGTAAGTTTAATTAGTTTTGTTTAATGTTTAACCCTCTTTCTGGTAAAGTTTGAATCCATATTTTCTGACTCTGGTGGTAATGTCGACTAAGGTGTTGAAGAAACTAAATTTTCGAAATGTTTACTTATCCGAATAACTGTGTAATTATAGCATTTCAACAGTAAAAGCATTTATGTATTTGATTGAATTGAATTTGTCAAGTACTAAATTTTACAATTCAGTACCTGTAAATTATTAAATTAGGATGAAAATATATAATAGAATTAATTCAGTGCTTTGTGTTAACACTAATTTTTCCAACAAATTGTTGGAAAGGAAAAACATTCTTATGCTAGGAAATTTCGGAGAAACTATTTTCTTATCTCTGGCAAATAGCGCCCTGTTTTTTTTTTTTCCCTTGTTAAATGTTTGACCATCTGTTAAATTTACATATTCTGCACTCTTCACTCACTGTGTGACTTACATGCAACTGTTCCAAGAGGGTATGCTTATGGAGGTGAAACTTGTGGTCGTTAAGCATATTCCTAATTAAAGTGGGACCCTGCTGTTTTTCAGGCGAGGCTATTTGTTTACATCACTATTCTACGGAGGGATGTTTGACCTCTCACAATAGCCTTGAAGTGTTTCATTTGAATTAAAGAGAGAATGCCTACTTCTGGAAGCTGGACAGACCTTTTTGCCCAATGATTCTCTGGTTCGCACAAAGGGGACTGCTGGAATTGGGCGACCGTTCCATCCTCACTCATTGCCAAGTTCAAGGTTCCCACCAAATGAAGAAAAAGTGACAGCGGCATTTGTTCCTGACACACACCCATAGACACAGAGAGAGAGCAGCGGAGACGGAAGGTCAGAGATTTGTTTTTGACTGCGACGTAAGATCTAGAGAAACTCATAATCGATATCCACACAGAAGAAAATGGCCTGCAGAACCAAGGAAGTTTGGCACTCTCCAGATGGAAGCAACAGAAGGGCAGTCCAGGGCAGAAAACTGAGTGGAGAGCCTGGCTTCAGACAGTGATACTTTAGTCTGACTTAACTACTTACCCTTTTCTTTTATTCTTACAGATTCTACCAGTCCAGATGTGATATTATATTAATTATACATATTATATTTAACATATGTTGTAAACTACAAATGTAACCTTGTAACAACTAATATGTTTTACTCACAATAAACAATAGATATTTTACTTTGACTTCATCTGTTTGTTTTAATTTTTACTATTTAAACACTGGACCACTTGCACTGGGTTTGTGTTGCTCTTACATTTCGCAATGCAAATTTATGAAAATGATTTCTTGGTTATGTTAAATTATGTTACTTCTTTATTTGACTTGATATCTGTGTCTACACTTTACACAATGTTCAGTACATTATTGTTTTGACATGATAAACTCTAGCTATGCTCATGAGTAATATTTGTATTTATTTATGGCATCTGTAAATTTTCAAAAGTAAACTTAATATTTAACATTTTAATCAAGCACTGCCTGATACGGTTCTTTGACTGCAGCTTTTAATAGCAGATTCTGACTGCAGTGGAATATACAAATCGAGAAGCTTGACAATTTCATGTTATTGGTTTACTTGTGAAATTAATGTTGGTTCTTCTTACTTTACAATAGGAGAGCTTTTTTCTAAACTAATTTGTAATCTGAAGAGGTGTAAAGCAAAGAAGGAATTACCAATAATTTATGTGGGAAACACTTTTGACACATTTCCAAAAATCCTATCTAATATCAAATAACACCAAAAAATAAAGTAATATTAAAAGCATAAAAAACATCTATACTGTATTAATTTTCATTCCAAAACTGAGAAGAGCTAAATATGCTGATAGTGACGATGATGGTGTATCAAACTGTATAATCAGATAATTAGGAGAAAAGATAAAAGATATTATGATGTAAGAAAGATACACCCTTTGGTGATTGGAAAATTAAGCAATTCTTTCTTCCCGAATACCTGCAATATCTGCCACTTGTAAATATGTAATGTGACCTGGTTTGTTTGTGCCTAATTTGGAATATAACTTGAATGCGAGCTGAGCTCATTAATGACTATCAAAACATTAATATCTCATCATGTCTTTCACTTATATCACCAATTCACAATTTCTATGTCTTGCCTGTCCTATACTGTCTTGCCTGTCCTATACTGTCTTGCCTGTCCTAAATTCAAAGTCTGTTGTTTTCTCTGCCTCAAGTTAAAAGATTGAAGTACATTAATATACTTGATAGATCAGATGCATATATTTCATCTGTTATGCAGTTTTTTTAATCAACATTCAAATTATCTTGCAAAACTACCCTGATCTTGTATGCTCTTTCACAGTTAAAATCATACTTTTTTATTCATTGCACATAAAATTTCATGACAGAAATATCAAAGCCATATTCATTATACAAATAACTTTAGGTACAAGAATGAAATTAATAGATTACATTTGTGTTCAACAAGCAGAACAAAAGAAATCAGTATTTCATACAACCACCATAACGGCAGTAACTACTGCTGCATAAGTAAGCTCAGAAAAGAGGAGATATGATATGTGTGCTTGGGGAATGTCAGCCCGTGCAGTTTTAACACATTTTGAAATCCATCTGCTGTAGCCATGAAAACTATGCTAATAATTATGAAACTGTATTGTTGCGAAATGCCCAGCTGTGGTGAGATAGCTTCCCCACAAAGTGAGGTTAGGGTTGTCAGAAAATGGCAGGGAAAGGCAGGGTTACCAGATTTGGCAAGAAATCACCCATTTGGCAATATGGCATAGATGGAACGAAAACATTCTAGAATGCATAAAGCTATATATACTTCCTGTACATGGAATATCTGGAATTCAATAATTAGCTTGAGAATAACCGAATCGAGTTTGAAACTGTACTGTAGTGCTTTGTCGTGAAGCTTTCTTCACCGTTCTAGCCTGAAAGCTGTGCTGCTGATTCTTTCAATATGTTTATCATAGTAGTTTTTGGATGACTTCAAATGTGTCTTTGGAATTCTCCTGTATAATACTGGTGAATAAATTGTGTTTTGATTCTTCATCAAGTATTATTGTCAGTTACTCCAAATCGATGAACCCATACAACACAACAATGTGTATCTAATGACTACAGATATGGTGAATGTGTGGACAGTGGGTGAAAGTGATAATTGGAGACAGGTAAGTCGTGAAAAATAAGTTAACAAAAAATAAGTCTAGTATCTTGAAGTAGCACAGCTGCCAAATTCTTCAGTAGGGCAAAGAATGGTGATTCTGTCGTCACTAACATGCCAGGAAAGCATTTCCAACCATGTATTGCTACATGATTTTCCATTGTCTAAGTGTATTCTATTTTTCCTAAAAGTTTGTAACCAAACTGCTGAAACATCCTGTATATATATATATATGTATATACAGGGTGGTCATAAAGAAACTTTGCCAACATCTGCACTTCTAGCGTCTGTTCCAGTTAACCAATCGAAATGAGATTGCAAATGAAATTATTCGGAGGTATGGGTTCAGGATTCGATGAACGGAAACACAGGGGTGCTCAGGGTTATGGTTATAGTTACAGAAACTCAAAAATGTTGAATGGCAATGCCAGTTTTTTTCGATCGCAAAATGTTCAGCGCATGCGGAAACCCTAAATAGCGTTGGAACGGTACCGATATGTCCAAAAACGGACGTGTTATGCATACACAAAAAGAGTTCTGAAAACCGGCCAACGAAACACGATCTAGGCACACGCAGAAAATTTGCATATTACAGAGACAAGACAACGATCACTGATGACAACACATATCAGACAAAAGAATATCTGTATTTAGATCAAACATTTTCCACATGGGTGCCATCACAGGCAAGTATGCATTGCATCAGGAGACGGTGGACAATACCGCTCAACACAACATGGCATGAGGGATGTTTGCAATTTCACATGGTATAGAATCCTTTAAATCCAACAAAGTTTGCGGATTGCACAGGTAAACTCTGGCTTTGAGATATCCCCCAAACCAGAAATCCATAGATGTCAGATCGGGGATCGCAGAGGCCACAAAAAAAAGATAATGGTGTGAAATGATGCAATCACCAAAATGCTGTTCCAGGACCCTTTCACAAACCTCGCTATATGTGGAGGTGCACCATCTTGCATCCAAACTATGTCAATGAGTGCATTCCGCCTATGCGATTCCAGTAGTAGCCTTCATCCCATTTTGATAATACAGTTTTATCAATTCACCACGAGCTTTCTCAGGAATAATTTCATTGCCATGTGCCAGTTTCTGAATGACGATTTCACGTACCCACCTGGATAAAATGACACCTGGCATTTTATCAGTTTCTTACATTGAATATCTGGCGATCAGCATTCTGTGATTGGTATCTTTTCTCTGTTATATGCAAATTTTCTTAAATTTTAAAACAGGCAATAATAAATGAAATTTTATGTGAAATGGAGATCCAGTGATTCTCAAGTAGAGTTGAGTGGTGTTAAGATACAAAGAATAAATAGAAGATGCCTCAGAAAGATAATAAATTGATTTATCTATGGAAGGGGACTCCTCATCCAAACAACACTATCTCTTCTTTTTCTCTCCCTCATCACTTTCCATTTTTCTTGCCAATTCTCCTTTGTACAGATAAGGTAAAATTAAATTGAATTTTTGCCTAATTTATCTGTTTAATATTGTACTTGTATTTTTTCTAATAGATTTAATACTTTCTATTGATTCTGTGCTATGAACTTTTGCATAAAGCACCATTAATCATATGTTTTAAGAATGAATTAACAATTTTACATTAATCTCTTTGGAACAAAGAGTTTCAGTTTACTAACATTTCTGATTATGAATGGCCTTCAAGAATGAATTACATTTACAAACTGAGGTTTCAATGTAACTATATGGATTGGTTTGGGGGTTTTATCAAGTTATAATAATTAAAAAATTAATTCCTTGAGATGAATGTGTGCTCATTTTTATTAACTGTAACTCTAAAAATTACCAAACCTTATTTAAGACTCTAAACTACCTAGTTTTTACATGTTAAATTGTAAAATAAAGCTCCAGAATGAGCTTCTCCCCCCCTCCAAAAAAAAGAGCAATAAGATAGTAATTTAAAATTTTGTTCCATACTCTGTATTGCTTTGAATACCATATTTACATTTTCAGGTATTTTTTCTTCATCTGCCCGTAAATCTGGCAATTGTATCTCATTATGTTTTGACGAAAATTTTTATTCTCGAAATTCTCTTTTTAAATCTTGCGCTGTTTGGTCTCACTATGCAGCTCTTTTAATATCTATCTACTGAAAAAGATTTGATAGAACATTTCAAGCAATGTGGAGTTCTCTCAAGTAATCAAAAATGTTCAAATCTTCATGATGTGAATCTATATATCACCAATAAAAGGATTAGATAGCGATGTAATAGCTGTCAAGAAGACGTCAGTGTTAGAAAAGGTAACTGGTTAAAAACATCTCATACCTTCTTTAAATGCACACTCAGATTTATTTATTCATGGTTTAAGGAACTGACTTCAATTCAATTTTGCCAAGAGGAATTTGACATGTCACATATACTGTAGTTGATTGGAACAACTATTTATGTGAGATTTGTACAGAAGATGTTTTGGGACAGGAGTGGGAAAAAATAGGGAGGCCCTGGTCTAATTTCCAAAATGGACAAGAGTCTATTTACTGAAAAATAGAAGAACGCCCATTGTATTTTCTCCCAACAATGAGTTTTTTGAGGAATTTGCAGAGAGATGAGAGAAACGTTTCTTGTAGCAGTACCCTACAGAGAAGCATGTTGCTTTTTGCAATGCATCAAGGAAAATATTAATGATGGAATCATGATTTATTCAGACTGTTGGAGAGGATACAAAACTCAGGAACCTGAAAAAACTGATAATTCCTATCTGAAAGTTAACCACAAATATAATTTCATAGATCTAGAAACAGGTGGTGATATGCAAACTGTTGAGTGCTTGGGGGATCAGCTAAACAAAATACAACGTGGTAATGCAAGGCAACATCTCACATCCTATCTATCAAAACTTATTCAGACAAAGAAGCAAACATGAGGAATCATTTTGATTCCATTATACAGGCAATAGGCAAACAGTTTCTACCTAAAATAAAAAAAAATAACTGACAAGAGCAATGCCTCTTGTACCCTTTTCATAATTAAATTTATTTTCCTCATTGTATTATTCTTAATTATTATGTGTTATTATATCATATTATTTGTTCTTATGATTTTACAATATTGCGGTCAGATAAAGGAGAAGTTCCATTTTGATAGTACATTGATATAACTTTTCTGCAGTTTTTGCTGTTGCTGTGATTTACCAGTCTAATTGCAAAACAGCTCTCTTAATAAAAATCGTCATGAAAACACAAAATAAGTTTACATTATGTAACAGGAATGGCCAAACTTCATGTCAGTAAAAGCTGCATGTTGGACTTCAGGAAAGTTCCAAAACCACAACTAATTTTTTTCAAAAGTCGCAAGTTCATATTTATATCATTTTAAAAGTAGCGAAATAGATTTCAAATGCAAAGAAACATCTGATTCTAAACAATCATTTAATGGAAATTTGCATACAGCATGTGATGATGCATCAAAAGTACAGCAAAGTCTTGTGGTATCTTTTTTTCTCAAATTAAAGCTTATTGCAATAAAAAGTACTCTTTTTCAGTTTTTAAATACTCTGATTCTTTCATGATACTTTGATTCATCACAGTTTTGTAATGCTCATGAAACTTATTCTTAAATCTGCAGTACAATGACTCAAACTGCTTTCCTGCTACCTCAAAATTATCCCCTAATTCCCCTGTATGCCTGTTCCACATTAAGCAAGGTACACATTTGTAAACTTCAAATTTTATTAATCCTTGAAATTTTCTAAATGTTACAATGTCTTCAAACTGCCATAAGATTTATTAGAAATTCCCAAAGCTTCCAAATGCCATACGTTTCCCATTAATTGAGACTTCAAATCAACTTCTAAATTATTTTTAACTTCTATCAAATTCTGTATGATATTAAATGTTTCTGATACCTTATATGCATTTTCTGTTTCACCCACAGACACTCCAATTTAGTTTCTAATCATTCAGAAATGAATCTATTAATGAATCAGAGATTCAACAGACTCTTCCTCTAAAGCATATAGAAGCATCCATCTATCTATTCATAAAGCATCTACAAATAAATCTAGCTTTTAAAGATTTTCTTTACAAAATTGCTTGATAGAACCAGTACAATATTTTTATTTCTTTACTAACAAGAAATAAAATAAAATAATTACATTTGGACATTGATCAGTTTAAGTTTACTAATAACTTTGTAAAAAGAAATGAAATAAATTAACCACTTTCTTTTGGAGACTGAGTAGTTTTAATTTACCATATTTTATATATATATATATATTTGCATTGCAAACCATGCTATTCCAACCCATTATATAACAAAAAAGAAGTGGATTTTTTTTCCTTCCCCCCCATTGAATCAAAATGTACAGTACAGTACAGATGAATAGTTTGCCAAGACAATGCTAATACTTTTCTTATAATGGTCATGCTAGTGATGCCATGAAGAAAGAAGATAAAAACTCTAAATTCTCAGAGGTATCAAAAAGGACTCAGAAATTTGTTTTAAGCTAGGTTTCTCTCATTTATGTATAATGGTAATATTCAATCTTTTTTGGGAGATGAAAAGCATTAACTTCAATTTAAAAAAATAATTTGATCATTTTCTAGCAAAATTTAGCACTAGTTAATTTAAAATTATTGTTGCCATTTAATGAAATCAGCACATTTTTGCAGAATAATTTTTATAATTTTTGATGAAGAGAAACCATGAACTTCCTTGAAACACAATAAGCTTCTTTTTTTCAAAGAGTTAGGTGAAATTTAGATTACCAAGCTATTTAAATTTTAACAATTTATTAAAATAAACAACATATGCTTTGAAAGAAAAACATTCCTTACCCATTATTAGCTTGAGGATTTAGAATGACAGTTACATGCTTCGGTTTTGTCATCTGAGGTAACGGTTTTTCACCATATGTCTGAAATTAATTTTTGAAATAATTTCCTATATTATTAATATATGCAAACAAAACATATACTATGTAGTATCATTTAAGGAAAGTATAATTTTGGTTGGTATTCTTTGTTGCTATGGGAAACCAATTTCTCAAGCTATTTTTCATTCCAAAGATGCATATAGTTGGAGACACCTGAAAGACAATCCAAAGTCAGTTTTGGAACAGTATGTTTCAACAAGGGATTTCATTTTAGACCTACAAATAGCTGGTTGGTTCCTCTGTCATTTTACAACAGAAATACACTTATATATGCCCACTGTGCAAAAGGAAAAGATGAAAGAAACGTGAATGATACTAGAGTATCGGTGAATCTAGATGAATATCAGCATGCTTAAGTCAATGCATCTGAAGGATGAAGGATGCACTGGTGACCTCACAAAGCACTTAACATTAAGCAAATGGTACAGGGAGCTTTGGATGCTCCCATACTATCAAGAACAGTTTCTAGATAAGTGATTAAAAGCAGCTTGCAAACATGCTGTTCTTTCCTGATGGCTGCTTTTGATGCAAAGTCATCAATGCCAATGATTGGAATGGTGTCAAAATAGAGCCTCTTAGATGATTAAGTGGCTCAAGTAGCATACACTGACAAATCCTATTTCTGTTTCACTAATGGCAAGTAACATTGAGACAACTCCAAACCTGATGTGAATATTTAATGCCTCACTATTTAATAATATGACATTGTTACGTGAGGCATCTTCCATCTGCAACACTGTCCTCCTGGTCTTTGGTCAAGCATTTAGTCTACTTCAAGCACCCTCAGAGGCAACAAATTCAAGACAGCCAGAAAACAACACATCTTTTACGTGTTATTCACGGCAATCAGCGGAACTTGGCATGAAACACCAACACCACAGACAGCTAGTTACCTCTGGTTCACATCACAGCCACAATAAGAATAGACTAATACATGAGAGAAATGCTGAAGCTGTTGCCAGTTTATTGCAAAATGTTGTTTTTCAGCAAGATAATGCCCAACCAAACATGGCAATCATCAACAAACAAAGCATTTAGATGCTTCCTTGATCACCAATTAAGTGATTATTAACTCACACCAATTAAGCATTTATGAGACACGATTAGTCATTGTTTGCTTGACCTGCTCCAGTCTTAATTGGACAACAGATTGTGGACGATGATTGAAAACATATCATTATCCATCATTCAGGACATTATCTACACACTGATTTCATTTATGCTTCACAGGATTGTTTGTTGTATTGTTACAAGATGTGATTCCAACTTCTTACAAAGTAACCTGTGTATTTGATTGCTGTATTACATTATATTTTTTATTTAAATCAATTATATAAATATGCATTCTCTGTTTGTCTGCCAGTTTTCATCACATTATAGTCACTCTTCCATGGTGTTACATTTTCTCTGTTAGATAATGTATATGTAAACTCTTAAATGCTTAAATCATTCATTGCACTTGAAGTGGCCATCTTTGAATCATTTAAACTAATAGCATGGCACGTTACCTAAGCACTGAACAAGATTAGACTGGTTTTACCTTTTAATACTCCCCATAAGCATTTTCTCAAACCTGC
This sequence comes from Stegodyphus mimosarum, assembly GCA_000611955.2. Taxonomy (NCBI): domain Eukaryota; kingdom Metazoa; phylum Arthropoda; class Arachnida; order Araneae; family Eresidae; genus Stegodyphus; species Stegodyphus mimosarum. Next base: position 121,072 of record KK117081.1, on the reverse strand, counting down.
TAAAAAATTTGTATGCTAATAGCCTGCTACTGAAATTCATCTATGAGGTACACCTATTACACTTTGGAGGAAGGATAGTGACAAATCTCAGCAGAAAGACATGATAAAAAATACATTTTATGCCAAGATAACTAGTTTCCAGAATAGCTTATTACACATGCTTATGTGCAATTACAAAAACTCGTGCTCATTATAACTAACTGTGATTTTTCAGATATAAAATTAGTTGACAGTATTTCAACTCTTGAACTAATCACTACAGAAGTTGATTCTCAATGGAATAAACCGGCACAATGGGCATTTTCTCAATTTTCTGACGTATTACATAAATGTAAGCCAGTTTCTCTTGAAAATACCTTAGTACTTCCTTGTAAAAATTTTGTTTCTAACTTAATGACAAAATCTACAATATGTGAATTAAAAATATCACTAAAGATTTATGTGAATTAGAAGTACCAATATCTCTTCTAAACCAAACAGCCAACATGTATTTTGCCATTATCAAATATCTAACCCAATTGCTCTGAAGTGCAACAGATATTCAATTGATTTAGAAATGAAAATTCAAAAATATATTTCCCATCTGACCATGAAATCATAAACAGGCATATAAAAATGACTTCTAGGCTCATTGTAATGTTATAGTTCACATAGTGTTTACTACAGTTGATGAACTTTTCAAAATGATGCTAACTGAATTAAACCAAATATTATGTATCTAAAAGTTTAATACATTAAAAACAAACTTAAAATATTCCAAATTTAATAAATGGCAAAGGTTTGCAATACTTATCTCATTATCATCTCACATATTTTATATTAAATCAAAATTTTCATTCTTAAACTGGTGATTAGTCAGGGCAACTTCTATTTCATTGGAAAAAAATACACTTAACACGTGTATAATGAATTCTTATTACATCTTACCTTTGCTTCTTCACAATATGCTCGCATCATCTCAAAAGTCCTGAAATAATGAATAAATAAATAAAATTCGGATCACAGACATGGTTAAATATTAAAAATTTGTTATGAAAAAATTTTATTTCAACCAAAGAAAAGAAAATTTTGTAAAAGTTTACAATTGGGTGCCCCTTGTTTTTCGGCAATTCTATTTTGGCGCCAGGAAGGCACAATTTCATGATGGCCGCTACACAAAACCAAAATGAGAAGTCAAAAAATTTCAGAAACTCCGTGTTCATGTACACATCGACCTATTTTCACTTAAAAAAACATCAGAGAATTGTACAAACTTAGTCATTGCACACTGCTGTGACTTTGTCCATGTGCACATCGATTTATTTTTACTTAAAAAAATCAAGAATCTAAAATCAAGTTAAAACTCTCATGATAACCAGAAATGGAATTGCATCGCCAAAACTGAACAAAATTTTTCGCCAATCGAAAGGGCACCCAATTTTACACTAGAGACAAAATTTTAAATAATAAAAAAAATTTAATTCATAAAACTAGGCAAAATATAACCTTAAATTTGAGCTCATCTTACAGAATATCAATTTCAAGCAGGTTTACCATATGGAGAACATATCCTCCTTTTCAAATATAAATGTTATGTCCTTGCCTATTTTGAACATTTTCACTTTTCTACATTTCATTGCTTCGCAAGCATTGTATTTAAATATCTGAACTTCTCATTTGTATTTCTTCTCCTAAAGCATCCCCCTCCCCCTGAAGATCAACGCAGAGAAGTCTGTGAAGCTACTGGCTAGGATCTGTACCTAGGCAGCCTTTGCCACAGAGATATAAATTCATGAGCCTGGCTGTTCTAGAACCAAGGGTTGGATCATCTGTACAGTCTGATTTTGGGTGTTTTACTTGGGTCCAAGAAATGACGTTCTGTAGCTAGGTGCAGGACGGCACCAGGTTTGCTAGGTATTGTCCTAATGTGAAGACAGCCTGCTTAGTACTGTGGTATCATTTAAAAGACCAGTTAGATGGTCAAGTGTTCAGATCATATCTTCACCAAAAGCTGAGAACAGGGAATGGTGACCCCTCAGGCCTGATATGGGATTTCTCAGAAAGAAGTGGTAGCCTTAGTTGCAGGAAAAGAGTTCAAAATTTGATTAATTTTCCAAAAACAAACACTGAAAGGTTTATTTATTTATTTACTTTTAATGAAAAATATTCAGTAGGCCAAAAAGCAAATTAATGTGGGAACAACGAAAACTCCAATACTCACAAAATACGATCAAAGAACTAATGTTCAAAACTCCCTGCTCAATAAAAATCAGCAGTATTAGTGTGATTAAATTAGCAATATTAGCATGCTCTATATTCATTTTAATGATGTTAGTACTTCAGCATATAATGTTGAAATTTGCATAGGAGTACACTGTAAAATTTCACTTCTTTCAACCTTACTGTTCTCTTTTACAATAAAAATTTACTCAAAATATTTGAACACCAACTGTTTTATAATAAAAAACATTTAGAGGATTGTTTTAATGCTAAACAAACATTTTGATTCTTATAACGAAAAATAGATACCTTGAATTTTATTTTAAATGTTCTCATAGATAGCCTTACTGTATCATAATATCTCAAAATCTCAAGTTTAGTTTTATTTGAAATATCACATATTAAACTAACTTGAGATGTCTTCCTAACAGATAGCCTTAATATTCTGTTCGAATGATTTTAGAATATATTGACCTCATGTTCAAATTTTTTGTATCGTAATAGCCCAAAACATAGTCTCAAGTTTGCTTTTATTTGAAATATTCTTCTATTCAATATACTTCAAATTAGATATCATGCTTGAATTGTAAGAAAAACCTATGTTTGATCGCTCACGAAATCGGTAGTTCTATTCAAAATCTATGCCAAAATGAGGTTGTTGTTTCATTAATTTTAAACAAACTGCTGATTTCTACTGTGTTCAATATTTTTTGTACACAGTTCATTTCATTTATTGTTGTATTTCTGAATTAAGCTGTAAATAACTGTTTAGCTTATTTTACTTTTATTTTTTTCCTATTTATTATGTGCTCTGCTATTCAGAACGGAGGGATGCTTCATGGAGGTCTTTTTAAAGGAAACTGGTTCGTATACACGTTACACATAGGGAGATCCACGAAAACGTCCATGGGGCTGCATGTTCTTGCTGGGAATATCTGTATGGTTTTATTCATTTTGCATTTTGTTTTAGACGTGACGTGACTTTTGTCTCTCGTCACTTTCCATCTGATTAGCATCCATATAACAGAGGATGTCTCCGCCCCCCCCCCATTTTTCACTTAACTTGGCCTTTCTAGTAAATTTACCTGCTAATTCATGCTGCCCTCAGAGGCTGTAATTACCTAGCTTATTAACGCATGTTCTTGAATTACATAAGCAACTTCATGACGATTGCGTATCCGTAACTTTTTGTAGCTATACTTCTGTTTCTAACCCTGATTTCGAAGGAATCGGCTCGAAATCAGTAGTTTTCTATAAAAACAATGCGCGCCAACTTAATGTTTACTTTTGCCTAATTTTACATTTGACAGAGGCTTACTTATATTTTTCAATTCCATATGAAGCGCCGTATGCTAGTACACCAAAGAAGAATGTTGATTTTTTCCAGTTGCGGCGTAAAACTTTAGCAAATTTAACAATACTAGACATTTTAAATATTCAAAGCGAGACATACAAGCATACGGAATATACGGCGCTCTTGTTTTGCAAGTTAAGTCTTTCTGCCCGCAGGGCGCGAATGTTAATCAGATTATAATATTCGTAGTTGCACTGATTATGTAACACAGTACAGACAAATTGACATTATATTGAATTTTGCACTTTGGTCTCAGACTGAAAAACTAGTTTTAATGTGGAAAACTAGTATAGTGAAATTTATGATCAATCAACATCAAAATAGAAATTTCAAAGAATTTTCTTGTAATAAAAACTTTAAATATGTCTGCCTCGATTAACTTAATGGTGGCATATCTGGCAGCAAGAAAACAAGTAAATCATGTGGTGCATATTTTCAATATTTTAGCGAAATTTTTGAATTCAGAGATGAATGCGTTAGAATACACATTCAGCTTGTCACTGAAAGAAGGCTTTGAGTTAAAAAGCCAAGGATCTGAAGCAAAAGTGTATCGAGGAATTTTTTTAGGAAGAGCGACAG
>KK117081.1:83191-116919 GCA_000611955.2 Stegodyphus mimosarum | reverse complement strand
ATTTTTAAAGGAAAGATTTCAGAAAAAATATCGTCATCCAGATCTCGACAAGACACTTACTTCGGAACGCATGCGAGCCGAAGTAAGAGCGTTGTGCAAATGTTACGAACTTGGTATAAACTGTCCCTTAGTTTACTTTACTGATCTGAATTCTCGCTGCATAATTTTTGAGGAAATTCCAAATGCCGTTACTGTGAAAGAATATTTAAAATCTGTTCTCACAGAACACGGCATCGATGGTATTAATGCTTTAACATCTTTAGCCAAAAATATCGGAGAAGGGGTCGCTAAATTGCATAAAAATGATTTAGTACACGGTGATTTAACGACATCTAATTTATTACTGAAACAGGAAGAACTTCCGAATATTGCTTGCAATGGAAGTTTCAGTGTATGTTTCATTGACTTCGGTTTATCAAAGAGAGACGTTATTGTAGAAGATAAAGCAGTAGATTTATATGTGTTGGAGCGCGCAGTTTCAAGCTCACATCCAAATTCTGATCAGTTTTATGCTGATATATTAGAGTCATATCTGAAAACTGTTGGACCTCAAGCATCTGTTATTGCAGATAAATTAGAGGAAGTTCGGCAGCGTGGTAGAAAAAGATCAATGATTGGTTAAAGTGTTTACATATGTATTATGTTTGTTTATTTTACAAATCATGTATAAAAAATAATTAAAACCTCTATTTTTAAACAAAATACTTGTTGTATACAAAAGTTTACAATTGGGTGCCCCTTGTTTTTTTGACGATAGAAAGGCACAATTTCAAGGTTGCCATTACAGTAAACCAAAGTAAGAAATCAAACAATTGCATGAACTCGGTATCCATGTATACAGGGGTGTTTGTGCTCCGGGGAAACCCCGGAATTCCGGGGATTTTGAACTTCGATACCCGGAAATTCCGGGGATCGTCATTCAAAAGGAAGTAGGAATAATAATGAATCATTTATTTTGATCTGGGTAATTTTGTTTGCTGTGAAAGCAGAAAACGCAAGGTCAGTGTTTGTGGTGAAAACCTTTCCTTTCTTTCTCCAAAAGGCAGTGATAATGCGTGAAAAGGGGGAAAAACTTCTTTGTTCTTTCCTTATTGCGAGTTATGAGTCATTCTCCCGGTTCTCGGACATTCTCTTCTGGATTCTTTTCGGCAAGTAGGCGCGGCAGAAAAAAAAGGGAGAGACTTCTTTCAACCAGATGTGCGATCACGTAACTCTGGGTTCAAAGGTCTTATCTCTCCTGCCGTAGCACCAATAAGTAGAGAAGGGGGATTTTTCGCCGTATTAGCTATTTGTCATTGATCGCTTCCCAACTTTTTTTTCTCCGCTGTGTAAAATTTTCGTTTCATTTATTGATGCACATGTACATTTTTCGTTTCCTTTATTGAAATTTCTCGATATAAATAGTGGTATTATACAATTAGAAGAAGGGGTCCGGAATGCATTTAGGTGGAATTGGATTGAACGGAGAGATGGTAATGGGGATACCATCGGCACATGGTACAAGAAAATAAATGTTGCTGGACAAGCATATTGTGTTTTTTGTAACTCACTGCTGAAGTATGGTGGAGAAGGATTCGAGGCTTTCACAAATCATTGTAAAACTGTGACGCACATAAAATATTCAAAGTGCATTAGACATTCAATGACTTTAAATAATTATGCTAATTCAAAAAATACTGATGACTTACTGGAGACTGATGCTCGGCCATTGGATATAGTGACAAGAAAAGCACGCCAAGAGGTATTAATAACTTCGTTTATCGCCGAGAATTCTCTTTCTTTCAATGTAGCTCCCAATTTAATTGAACTCTGCAAACAGTTGAGCCGTGATCAGACGGCACTAAACTCGTTGGAAATGTCCAGGACTACTGCATGTTATAAGATGAAATATGGGCTCGCAAAAACTATTAAGGAAAATATCATTAAAACTTTAAAGGAGACTCCATTTTCTCTAAATTTGGATGAAAGTACTAGCAATGCTCAAGAAAGTATACTGGCAATATTGGTGCAGTTTTATGACAACAATCAAAATGAAGTTGTAGTTCATCATTTTGCATCTCTAAAGATGGAATCTTGCAATTCAGAAGCTGTTTTTAAAGCAGTTGTTAATACTATTGAAGATAATAATATTCCATGGGCAAACTTAATTAGTGTATTAATGGACTCATGTAACACCATGCGTGGAAAAAAAAAGGGTGTTGAAACCAGACTACGATCAAACAAAGCACCCCACTTATTAGATATTGATGGTGACACATGTCACACAGCTAATAACTGTGCAAAAAAATTTGCTTCATGTTTTGATAGATACTTAGAAGATTTGTTTGATGACATCTATTTTGATATGAAAAGCTGCAGTAAAAGAGAAAATTTTTTCAAAATCTGTGAATCCCTTGCCATTAAAAAACTTAAGCCCTTGAAGAGACCAGACCATAGGTGGGTGTACATTTTATGTGTTTTAGAAAGAATCAAAGATCTGTAGGATGCTCTTATTGCATTTTATTTTCACTACTTGGATAAAACTGATAAAGGGGATTATTTTTCTTATGTTGAAACTGTATACAATAAAAGAAATATTTCTGCAGCGCAGAAAAAAATTGTTGAAAGGGTGTATTCTTGCTTGCATTCCCAACAACTCACAAAGAATGGGTTATTTGTTATGCAAAACAAAACTTTATTGCATATGGCATTATATTCAGCAGTATTACCAGAGTTCAACACATATATTAAATTATTTGAAACAAAAAAAACCAATGCTTCATTTAATACATTCCAGTATTTATAAATTGATGGCAAAATTTTTCTCTTTTTTTATGAAGCCAGAAAATATAGAGTGCACATCTTATAAGGATTTATTAAAGGTTGATGTCGCAAATTCAGAATTCCATCTACCTAGCAAAGTGATATTTACTGGTGCAGAAGCTTCCCTTCTCCTGAAGAAAATCAAAAAATCATCCAATAGCAAAAGAATTCCAAATTTCTCTGATGAAAGCTTATACTAATACAGCACAGCATATGAAAGAGAAATTACCCCTTAAAAATTTATATCTAATTAGTTTTACAGCATTAGATCCAGAGCTAAGAGGTAAAGCCAGTACAATATTAGCTTTTGAAAAATTATCATCTTTTATGTCCCATATTTTAAATGATAATGAAAAGTCAAAAATATGGCTAAAAAAATCCAGTGACTGATCCAATTCACAAAGATCTCTTACTGAATATGAACAGAAGTTGGAAAACATATTAAGAGGACTTAAAAACATGTATTTCAGCTGAGTCACCTATAAAAGTCTCTGAAAAATTGCAGTTCTCGAGGAAATTTCTTCAACTGTAAATGAGGAAAATAAAAGTCAACCTTCCTGCAATTATGAAGTTTATCACAAAAGAAAGACAAGCCCACAAACATCAGAAAATAAAAAAAAAGCAGCAGAAATTAGATAATTTTTTTTAAAGAATTAATTCAGGTAATTTAAAATATTTACATAAAATGTAGTAGTTTATATGCTTGAAAATTTATGGTTACTAATTTTGCAAAAAAAGTAATTCATTGAACTTTTATAATTAGGTCATTCAATACTTCATTTCTCCCCCCCCCTTCTCGAAACTCCAAAATGTCGGTAAGTCCGTAAAAGTTTCAGGGGATTTTTTGGGGTCTCACAAACACCCCTGTGTATACATCGATCTATTTTCACTTAAAAAAAATCAGAGAATTGCACAAACTCCACATTGCCTTAGTCCATGTACACATCGATCTATTTTCATTAAAAAAAATCATGAGAATGATGATGCCGTATTAGGTTAAAACAAAGTTACGCTAACTTTAAGGCAATGACAATGGAAGCTAAAAGCATGTTAAAACTGTCATGGTAATCAGAAATGGGGTTTTATCGCAAACTCGAAACTTTATCAAAGGACACTACAGCTAATTATTTATTATTTTTTAATTCAAGTTTTTATTTATATATTAGTGGAACTATCTTGCTGTTGTTTGCAATTTTTTAATAAGTAGAAAAGAATTATAACTCAAAAGAGAATTATTGTATACATACATATTATACGTTTTTGGTTATGTAATCTAAATGCCTAAAATCAATCATAATAAACCTGCTCATAAGTGAGTTTTTCTAGTGTAAATTTCATCACGTTTTCTTAACAATTTTTCATAAAAATACATCCATTATTGCAGGCAAATCCTAAAAGTCATATTTTATAATGTGTTTAAGACAAAAAGTGTCACCAGTTACTTGTTAAAACCGTAGGAACTTGGAATGCAACAAAAAAGGCACCTGCAAAAACGGTAGTGTTGCTTTTTAAAACAGAGGGGATACTTAGATAACTGGCACTTGGTGAGCTTGCTGCATTCTGAATGTTTTGCAACTTCTACTTAAGTGGTTGTGTTAATGTATAAGTACTACTTCTGTTTCTAAAAAAGTTGTATCACTTTTATTTTTTAATCACACATTCTGAGAAAATTATAATTACAGCTTTAACCCTTTCTGGCACGCTACCTTTTAAAGTTGGAATTGTGACCAAAAAAAAAAGTAGTGTAATAAGGCTTGGAAGAGTACACAAGTAAAGTTTTGTGAAGATAGCACTTATCATTTTAATTCTGTGGGTGCTCACTGAATGAATAGAGCGTCGAAAAGAGTGCTGAAACGTGCATTTCTGGGAAGTGCAAAGTAGAGTAAGAAATTTTGATTATGATTAAAAAACAGTAGCTTCTGAATACTGTAGCAGACTTAGCATTATCCAGGGTGTGCCATGGGAAGGCCTGTTACTCTATAACCCCCACCAAAAAAGCTGGTTTGGGTTATATGATGATTACATGCATATAAATGGAAAGAAAAGTAACTTGGGTATATGATATTTGTATTTCATATTTACATTTTCTATTTTTTTCATGGTGGTACTTTTCAAAGAAAGTGGCACCACATTTTAAAAAACTCAACCCAACATTGCATGTTTTGCACATGTAAAAGGATCTACATCAGATTCACTATCTGAAGGCAATTCGTGTAGCACTTTCAGTGCTTTAGAAATAATCAGCCCTCTCCAATCCATTTGGAAAATGATTGAAAATCTGAAAAAAAAAATAAACTAATATTATATTTACAATTAGAAATTATAAACCATAAAACAAATGTCTACAACTCAAAACGTAGCACTAACAAAATTTCGAACGTAAGAGAACCACTCTAGTGAAAAACCAAACAGCTAAGTAAGAAAATTACCCCAATAATTTCTTAGTTGATAACTAATCCTCCCCTCAAAAAAAAAAAAAGGAGAGAGAAACAGAAAGTGAAACACAGACGTAGACCTACCTTTATTGTGAATCAGCTGCAAAGATACAGTTGTTGGTCTTGTCTCAGTGATCCCACTCTGGACACACCTGATGTTCGCCATTCGCTTTAAGGCAAGATTTCAAGGTAAAAATTTAAAACTAATATAGAATAAGGAGATTAGAATACAGCCAAGAAAATAACATAGACATTTCATTTCAAACAATTCCTTTTCTATCCTAAAAAAAAATCTGGAAGATTTCTTTGAAAAATGAGGGTTTTTAAAAACTAAACATGTTCAAAATATATAGACTGGTTTGTGTTATGCTGCCATCTAGTATAAATAAAGAAGGTCCAGAGTAACCTATAAATCCTTTTTCATTCAATTTTTAGATGTGCCCAGACTGGGCACACTGTGCTGCAAAGGGTTAATACAATTTGATTAGTTAAAAAAAAAAAAAAAAAACTTCTAGTAAATATTTGTAAAAAAAAAAAAAAAAACTTCTGTTAGTAAATATTTTTATTTCAGTTTTTCATGACATATGTAGTTGTAGTACGAATATTAAAAAAAATGATATACTGTATGTACTTGAAAATAAGACATTCTTTCATCATATTTTTGTTCTAAAATTTGGTAAGGTCTTATAAACAGGTATTTTTTTGAATGAAACTGCAAAATGAGAGGAAGGAGTTTAATTATTAGACTGTATAGAATAATTACGTTGTTTAAATACTAAATAAACCTCACAGGTACTTACGATACATATAACCTACATAACTGTTCCTATAAATAGGATTAGGATTATTTAGAAAATGAAAAGCATTCCGGGCCTATTTGCTTAAGAAGAGGGAAGCCCGTTAGCTGGGGCTTGACACCAACACGAACTACCTGTGTGCAACAGTTTGACTCCTAGGCCACAAAAAGATGCCCTATATATGAGGCATTATGAAAGTAGTTTTATAACACCTCATAATCAAGTTTATATCCAAATATAATTATTAAAAATTAATAAAATGATCATTAATTTTTGAAATGGTAATAAGTTAGTATAAAATATTAAACAAACATTATTCTGCTATTTTTCTACGTCAAGCATTTCCACATGATTTCTTTATATAGAGGATTTTGTGGATTAGAAGTTTGGTATATCAGTAAAACATTTAAACCATTATCTAAAACATAAGCAAAAGTTTCTTCATTTTTTCACAAAAACAAATAAAAGTTAATTAAATTTGTATCTTTAAATCTTAGAATAAGATTTATATTTACAGATTTTTCTGATGTGTTACTCATGTTCATGTTTAATACTAATGAATGTAATGTAAACTCGAACTTACAAAACAGAAATTTTTGCAATAAATGCATAAGTGATATATATTCAACGAGTGCATAAAATGTTTGAAACCACTGTTATAGACAATGTTCATATTGCACTAAAATAATATTTTATGATTCAGCTAACCAATATGATTCAACTTTTCATGGAATGAAGACAAACAAATTCAGTTAACCTTATCCTAATGTATTTGATCGGTCGCTTTCTGAAATTTAAGCAGTTGCATACTGTTATGAAAAGACATAGGAGTGCTTGTTACAAATCTTGTTTCCCTGTAGTTATGCAATTCAGGATTACCTTTGTTTGTTTACCTACATGAAAACTATTTTCGCACTTCAAAAGAAGGGAAAGAAACAAAAACACCCTCTTAACCTTATTAAGCGAAATATGTGCAAAAAAGAATCCGAATGCCCAACATAAAACAGACTAGATGATGATTAAATAGTTTGGAACACATTTCGAGATGTAATATTGTTGTGCAAATACATGCATATTTTGTTATTAAAAACTTTCATCTTTAACTGTGTGATATACACTGGTGTGCAAAAATTAAGGACGAAGTCGAAAAATTAGCATATCAGCTGAACGAAGAGGCAGAGCGGACAGAAAGACCAATCAGGAGATTAAGTAAGGTGATGTACGGTAGCACATGCGCAGATATGCAGGTAGACGTAATGGGGGAGTGTCTGAGTAGTATAAAGCATGTTGTCGGTGTAAGATCAGTATTTCTGGCAAAGAGATTGCACGCCGTATAGCAGTTAAAATCACACCGAGTTGCTGCCTCAGCGAGAAATGGCGAATAATCAATCTGTTAGACGACATCTGGATGCTTTTACCCGAGGTCGAATCATTGGGAAGTTGGAGGAAGGCCGCAGTGTGACAAGTGTGGCTGCAGAGTTCGGAATTGCTCACAGCATCGTTTCACGACTTTGGAGACAATTTCAAACTACAGGAACAGCTATCCGGGGGTTTAGTAGTGGTCGTCCACGAGGAACCACACCTGCAGATGACCGGTATATTGCCTTACAGGCCAGAAGAAACAGGGGGCAGACAGCGGGAGAAATCGCTAGACACACACAGGTGACTGGACGACCGATATCGCATTTTACCGTGGCCAGAAGACTGCACGGTGGTGGTCTGTTTGCACGACGCCCTGTACGGTGTGTACCTCTAATGCCTGCCCATCGGAGAAGGCGTTCTCTGTGGTGCCGGGAACACCGGAATTGGAGAGACAATGAATGGGGACAAGTACTCTTTACAGATGAGAGCAGATTTAGTCTGAGTTGCGATTCTAGACACATACACATCTGGACAGAGCGGGGAACACGCAATAACCCCTTCAACATCATCAAAAGGGACTGTTTTGGAGGTCGCGGAGTTCTCGTTCGAGCAGACATAATGCTTGGTAGCCGGACCGACCTTCATATCTCCCAAGGAGGTTCGTCACCTGGGACTGCTATTGTAACGAGGTTCTTCTTCCTTACATGCGTCTTTTCACAAGGGCTATGGGTCCTCAGTTCCTCTTCATGGACGACAACGCTCCACCTCATCGCACAGTTACTGTCGAAGAGCTGTTGGAGAGTGAAGATATTGAACACATGGATTGGTCGGCAAGGTCTCTGGATCTAAATCCCGTCAAGCATGTACGGAACTTACTAGGGAGACCCGTAGCAGCACGTAACTTATCGCCAGTAACGATTCCGAAACTGCGATTGGTGCTACAAGAGGAACGAGCAGCAGTGTCTCAACAGCTCATTAACAACCACATATCCAGCATGTACAAATGGTGTGAAACCTGCCTAGCGGTCAGGGGAGATCATATCCCCTATTAAAGACCGGATGTTTCTTGCTGGACACCCATCACAGGGATGTTTCGGCCTTCAGTCGCATTGCGCTCCATGCTACTTTTTCAATAAAGCTTCTTTTTATCCCTCCGATTTCTCTTTTAGTAAGTATTGCTTACATTACTCATGTCCTTACGTATTGGGGATCTTACGGTATTAAATGTGTTGATTTGGAAAGCTTTTGTACAAAGTTATATTGAAAAAACCGTCTCGTCCTTAATTTTTGCACACCAGTGTATATTGCATTTGTGTGATCATTACTGCATTTATATAAAGAATATGTTTTCAAACATAAATAACCATTATAACAGATAATTCTTCGAGAAGTATAAAAGTTAGTAAAGCTGGAGTTGTATATATCATAATCTACAATAGTAAAATGAAAAAAAGTATGTAGATTTACTTAATCGTTTACAATTTGTTCTAAGTGTATGGTTTTCCGCCTCAGTGCAAACGCTACACTTTGCCTTGCATAATTTTCGCCCAGCAGAGCTTTTCCTGGCTGAAGAGGGAATTTTTGGAAAGAGCCTTTATGACATCATTTCCCTCTTGGCGTCAAAAAATTCCTTCCGAGGATTTGGTGATTTTTCGCGATTCAAGATGGCGGAAAAAATTGCTCCAAGTGCCGCTTATCTGAGACTTTCCCATTTTTGCTTCCTAAAATATATGATGGGTCTTATTTTCAAAATAAATATGGTATTGATGATAAGTGATGTACTCTTATATTTTTTTACTTGACTTACACAAAATATTATATTATTGCTTTGCAAAGGGTATCATAAAATAATTTAGATAATCAAAATTATATTGTTTTTGCAATTTATAATCAAATGTATATAGAAAATACAAATGCTGCAGTTTTGGGAAATTTGTCGATATAAATATGGTGAAAATCCTACATCTGAAAAGTTTCAAAAATTTAAGCAATTATATTGTCAGTATCCACAGTATTGACACATTTTAAGAATAGACGAAATATTTTTATAGTGTAGAATATTTTTCATTGTGTTGAGATGAAAATTTTTTCCTATCAATAAAGTTGGCATATCTGTATTTAAAGGCCCCATTCCAGCTGTGAATTCCTGTGGTATATACAGTATTTTTAGTCAATGTGTCTTAATATACATTGGTCAAACTAAAGAAACTTTGAAATTTTACACTAAGGAGCATGGAACATATGTGAAAAAAGAAACCTATAAATTATCCATTTCCCTATATTGCTGATAAAAAAAAAATCACATTTTCCACTGCAGCCAAAATTATCAAATAAGCATCTATTGATGAATTAGATTTTCTAGAAGCATTATATATTCATAGAAATCTTTCATTTCTAGAATGGAAGAGAAACACGCCAATATGACAATCAAATTCGCTGAAAACAACCTTGTATTTGGCGTACATTTACTAAAAACACTCAATCGATTTCGAGGGCAGCTACAGGTCCCTCCTCATCAGGTGAACAAAATATCTAGAAACGGGAAAGCAACCTCAGTAACGGCCTTTTTATACCCTCCGGTAAAACCACATGCGAGGAGGCAATGCCATCTATTGGCAAAAATAATAATCAAGAATTATGTTAATAAAATTTTAAAAGCGCTAGAAAGGACTGGATTAGACTTAAAATCATTCACTAAACATGCTAAATCTTTGTGAATATGAAAAGCTTCAAGAAAATCCAATTCACCAACGGAAGAAGCTTTTTGGATAATTTTTGCAGATCCAAAGTGAAAATTAGGATTAAATTTCCAACTATGATACACTATTGAAGACTTGTTAATTTAGCCCTTTAACATAATTCTTGATTATTATTTTTGCCGATAGATGGCGTTGCCTCCTCGCACGTGGTTTTATCGGAGGGTATAAAAAAGCCATTACTGAGGTTACTTTCCCTTTTCCAGATATTTCATTCTCGTGATGAGGAGGGACCTGTAGCTGCCCTCGAAATCGATTGAGTGTTTTTAGTAAAGGTACGCCAAATACAAGGTTGTTTTCAGCGAATTTGACTTTCATTTCTAGTTAATAATCTCAATTCTAATCCATCCTCCAGTTTTTTAAAAAAGTATTCAGTTCAGTTGTTGTCAATAGATGATGGCAGGGACTTCACTTTCTGTTCTTTGGCTGGAACTGTGTCAAATTATTTGTCTATTGTTATCGCATGAGCATGTGCTTCCCTTTCATCATTTTCACTCCTGCAACTGAAGAAGGTTGTTCTATTTAATCTTTAAAACTATATTCCTACAATTTTACATAACTTACACTGATTCTTGCTGCTGTAGTATCTTTTAACACTTGTTCTTCAGTGTCCTACGTAAGGATAGCTTGTGTTATTATGCAGAGTTGAAGTATCTTTTAAATACTTGATACAGTAGTGCATTTCTGCAAATAAGGTTGGGTTTCTTTGATCAAATACAGATGCTTGTCACACTACAACCACCTTATGTGCCATACCAAAAATGATGAGATGGCCAGTCTATGACAAATACCAGAAAAGCAAGGTTGTCGTGCTACCTGGAAAACCGGAAAAAATCAGGGAATTCAAAAATTGACCGAAAATCAGGGAATTTGTATACTTTACTCAAAATCTGGAAAAGTCAGGGAATTTCATACTGTGATCCCCCAAAAAGCGATTTTTGCATTAACACAGAAGTGAAAACTTTCTTGCCGAATCATGCACTGTGTGAGCATAATTTGGACAGCTGTCATAGAGCCAATTTTCGCAGCGCCAGTTAGATTGTCTTTTAAAAAGGCAAAGAAGTTTCCAGCATCTTTGGTTTTCAGTAACCTCGAGAATCCAGAGATTCGCATGCGCAAGGGCAGTGCATGTTGAACGAAAGTAAATTCCGCCCATTCTGATATAAAGTAAAATCTTTTAAACCTTTTATTTTTTTTTAAATGCTGTATTTGTCATTTTGCAGTAAAATAATAATCATTTATCTATGTTAGCCATTTAGTATATCTATATTCGCCAAAATACTGTAGATTTTTGTAATTAGTTCTTAATCCTTAAGTAATTAGCTTTATTTTAATGCTATCCATATCATATAATGTGTGTTCTTTCTTCTAAATTTATTTATTATTAGTTAATAATACTTTCAAATTTCAAGCAATTTTCTCTGGCACACGTGTGAAACTAATTCTAGCAGTAAGATGACATACCATAACGAAATTTAATTCACATAATTTTTACTTATGTATGCTGCTAAATAAATATGAAATATTTGAATTTATTTTAAAATATCATTAAATACATTTCTTTCTTATAGCTGCAAAATGTCTGCAGAAAAGAAATTTTTAAATCCTGATTGGGTACATTCTAATCTCAATCCTCAATGGAGAAAACAACTCCTATTATAGTTATAAAAGTGATGCTTTAGGGATTATATATATAAATAAAGTGATATGTAATTGGCAAATTTTTCTGTTTTCAAGTGGTACCATAATTTAACCTTGGCAAGCCTATGCAAATAGCCTGGAATTTTTTTTTAAACACACCTGGAAAAGTCAAGGAATTTCATTTTCCTATTTGAGTGACAACCTTGGAAAAGACATTCTCCTAATTCTTTCTGGAATGTCAAAAGTACAGGTGTGAGTGTTTCAATGGGTAGTACTTCGAAGATGACTAAATAATGTGTTTTCACATATCAGATAACACTAAGCATTTCCTGCCAGCTTTTTGAACATAGGAGTAATCTACTATGTGATTTCTATCTTTCAAAAATCATGATCATAGTTTTATTGTTACTGAATAAAACAAACAACATATATGTGTAATCTTTTATTGCTGACTAGAAACATATATTAGAAAAATAGATATTTGTTAAAAAAACAACATAAGGAATGTACTGACGATTGGTACAAACAGTATATGTCAATTAAATACAGAAATGATGATTTCAGCCATATCTACAGTTAAGTTACCTTATGAAACGTACCATACCCCCTAAAAATATTAAACATAACAAACATAAATCTTGCACATACATATAAAATTTGGAATTTTTGGTAAATTTTACATAATCTATTTTCATTAAATACCTAAAACTTTAATGTGATAGATAAAGAAATTTTAGATTTAAGGATGGAGATTTTACTGTATTGTTTACAAAAAATGTTTTACATACTTTCATTTATTACTTAAAAAAATTAAATTATAAAGGTGCGATTATTATGTAAAAATCTACATTATAAGAACATAAAAAAATTTTTAATTAAAATGAAATATAATATGAAAAACTCTATATTGAAATTCAGAAAGAAAACTATATATTTCATACTAAGAAAGATAAATATATATATATATATTAACATACTTACAGAAAAAAGATAAATTCTTAGTCTTTAATGGAAAAAGTTTCTTTTTACAGACATATCTAGGAAATATCCAGAGGTCTAGCTTATCAGACCTTATTTAATAAATCTTATACTAAAGTAATACAGTCAAATATCGAAAATCGGCATTGCATCTCAAAATATAAACATTTAATTTATAGGTTCTAGAAACTGCAACATGGAGAATGAAATACCAAAGAAAAAAATATTTATCCAATAATGACGTCATAATTACC
The DNA here is from genome assembly GCA_000611955.2 of Stegodyphus mimosarum. Classification (NCBI taxonomy): domain Eukaryota; kingdom Metazoa; phylum Arthropoda; class Arachnida; order Araneae; family Eresidae; genus Stegodyphus; species Stegodyphus mimosarum. Next base: position 103,894 of record KK117081.1, on the reverse strand, counting down.
GAATAATAATGATTCTGCGTTGGTGGCAGAAACAAAATTAGCCCAGAAGAGGTTTTTAATATGGATGATGCGTTCAGATGAAGCTAACATGGGCATATCAGATGACTGATGATGAAATCATTGACTCTGTGTTGAACTCGCCACAGCAAGAAAACGATTCAGATACCGACATAGATAGTGAATTTATAGCAGTAAGAAAATATTTTTTAATGAGGGTTTGGAACATGGTAAAAATTACCCAAAATACTTAGTACAACAGAGCTGTGTCACAGAGCTAGAGATTATGACCCTATAGAATTTACAAAAAAAAGCTTAAGGTGGAACACCCTAAAGTTTTAAAACAAACTTCTGTCAGAAAAATGTTAGAAACAGATAAAAAAAATTAAATATTTTATGCTTTATTAATATCCCTTATTTTTACATGTCTATTGTATACATCCTTAATGCTTTAAAATATTCCTGTAATCACTAATATAAATGAATAATAAATATATATATACATATAATAATTTATATTTAATGCAGATAATAAATTAATACAATGATGTATATAACTGTATATAATAATTTTAATTAAATGTATCTAATATGCCTTATTTATTTTGTACATTTAGTCTGAATATTACGATTTAGCTTTTCTGTCCTGAATTCTACAAAATCCTAAAATCCGCATAACCTCTGGTCCCAAGCATTGCGGATTTATGGACTTCTACTGTATTAACAGGAGATAAGAGCAACAAAAAACAGAGACTGGATTATTCAACTAGCTGTCTGCTTTGATAAGGAATGGGGAATTTCCTATTTAAAAATATTCATTATTATTTAATTTAAGACAGTTTGTCGAACTGAAATATTATGTTAGAAGTGGGGATTTCTTTTTTTTCCCCTATAAAATGTAACATTAATAATTTTAATTAAAATCTGGTTCTAAACACCTGTAGAGAGAAAATTTAGTTTAACAAGGTCTATTCATACAGATATGCTAAATACGATTTACTTCGAAAAAAGAGTGCAAACCCTGATGTAAAGAAATTAATTTTGTCAAAATTGTATTAAGAAGAATTTATTGCACTACTGAGTTTAACAGATAAAACAAGTTATGCAAAAATAAAAAATTACTCTTTTTCCAAACTAAATTAATGAATGCATAATGTGAAATCTAAAAATAATTTCAAATTATAGACATTTGTGGATGCATATGATAGCTTAGGCAGTATGTGTATACTTTTGAAAATAAATTATAAATGTAGAATTAAGCTACAAAAAATACTTTTTTAATTTAACATTTATGTTATATTTGGCCATATCTAACATGATATATACATACCTATGTTTGAAGAGTCATGTTCATTACAAATTAAGACATGCAGAAAACTTCTTTTCATTTTCATTTCATATGTTTTGATGGGTACAGTTATACAATAATAACAGACAGATTGTTAAATGATACTTTTTGTTCATAGTATGTTATATTTTGCATAAGCTATAATAGCTTCCATGTAAAAATTTAATAAACTCAATAAATAAATAAATAAAATTTAAAATTCTTCATTTCTGAAGATAAAAATAGTTATTTCACAAAAATCTATATACTTTTCATTTAATATAAAAAACTAAAATAAAATGTAATATAGAAAAATGTTAAGCACAAAAATTTGATCATCTAACTGAAAATTTATAGCCAATCTCCACACTGTGAAAAATTAACTAAAATTGTATTTCTCTAAATTAAGATTAGTACTTTCTGAAGAATAAAAATCTGTTGAGAGATAACCAATTAGTATGAAGTTAAAAACTTGAAAAAAAAGGGGGGGGAATATGTTTAAAAAAAATTGCAGATTGTTTATCTTGAAATTTTTATAAAAAAGGCAGGCAAAAAAGTCCCAAATTAAATTGTCTTAAAAAAAGGATGAAGAGCTCTGCAGACTCTGTATTCAGAGAACTAGTAATCTATGTTTAAATTAAATAATTGAAATTTATGTTGGAATCAGCGATCCAACAAAAGTTTCAGTTATTTAATTTAAACCAACTTTTAACATGTAAAAGTGTAAAATATTCACAATCATTGGTTTGTCTCTTATTCACACATGCTTATTAAATAACTAAATGGAAATCCTATATGAATTTCTATTTAGTTATTTAATGTTAGCATGTATATAATTAAACTATGTAGATTATACTGTACATGCAGATTACTATCAAATTATTAAACATTAAAAATACATATGTTAGTGCAGTATAAAGATTAATCTTTATATAAGAATCTTGGCATAATAATACTAAATAAAAATCATAAAACGGAAATTTCTGAAAGTATATCACATTATGACTAATTCCATTTCTTTTCAATAAGCAACCATATATTAAAATACAGTACAAAGTTCGAGATCTGGACTGATCTAAAATTTGACCTCAAAACCACCAACAACCTTCCCACCCACCCCCAAAAAATAAGCATATATATATATTTGTATGCTTTATGTATGCACATATTTGATTCTCCCCCCCCCCAATAAAACATGTGGAGAGTCCTGATTCCTAATTTCACTTCGGCTTTAAATAAAATACCTCATTATTGAAGAAGAATCACTTTAGCATAAATTTGTATGATCAATAATTTGAATCCATACCTGCATATGTGCTTGGCACAGATCTCAAACCGAAACATTCTACATAGAAACATCATTGATTCAGCACCTACTAATATTTTGTATCCATGGTGAATCACTATTTATTATATTTTGATTTCATCACCATATGTTTGACAACTTGAGTAATGACTAGTAATTAATAAAGTAATAAACCAAGAATGGCACCAGAGCTCATATGGCCCGCACTGAGTGACTGACAAAATTTTTTGAATTTGGAGAAGGAACAAAATTAAAAAATGGCAAAATTTTTAGAATTTAGGGAAAGTACTAGGATCCAAAATTTAGGGGCAGCAAAAATTTAGAACTTAGTGACGTGCTTGGTAGCAGAATTTAGGACCCGCAGAGACTGCATCAGACGGTAAGATATCTAGCACTGGCCCTTGATAAGCCTTAAGTATATGTGGGAATTTATTTATTCAAGACTCATATTAGCCTTAAACATGTACAAAAAATAGATGTAAGTATAATAAATAACAAAACTAATATAATTCAGGCTTAATTGTCTCGGTACACAATAGAAGCAAGACAAAATTTAGCGGAACAACTTGTCTTTTGTCGCCAATCTCATGACACATAGCTAGTGTATGTGTATATGTGTAGAGGATGCTATTAAGATAGGCTAAAATTATATGCTTTACTTTGATTTCAAGGAATTTCAGTTAATATTAGATTATGCTGTTCCTTAACTTTCTGATTTGATCCAGCTTATTATTTTTCGCAGGCTGTTATTATTACAGCAATTTTCTGAAAATTAAAGTTTGAACTTTCGATTATGTCGAAAAGCATTTTTAATTCTGGAGCTGCAACAGAATCTACAAGTGAAAAGCATGTTTCGATGTCTATTAAACAAACTAAGTTGTTCCGCTAAGTTGTAAGTTCCGCTAACTACGTTGTTCAGTTAGCTAGCTAACTGTATTTTTAACATAAGAAAATAGAAAAAAAAAAACTTTTTTAATTTTTTGTGGATTCTGACACCCCATTTGCAATGAATAACAGAAAAATTATTCGTTATGCTAAAAATGATGATCTTGACAAAGTGATGATTGAATGGTTCAGACAGCATCGCAGCAAGGGTGTGCCATTGACAAGTCCAATGCTAATGGTTCAAGCCAAAATATTTCTTGAAGAAATGAACTTAAAAACTAAGTGTACATATTCGACAGGTTGGTTAACCAAATTTAAAAATCGCCATGGTGTAAGGCAATTAAAAATTTCAGGCCAAAGAGCTTCAGCTGCTGAACTATTTGCAGATGAATTCATTGAACTGAATAATAGTGAAAAGTTATCTCCAGAACAAATTTACAATGCTGATGAAACTGATCTTTTCTGGCAATATGTACTCTGAAATACCTTGGCAACCTCTACAAAAAGTCTTCAACTGGTATCAAAAATTCCAAAGCGAGACTAAAAATTTTAGCAAGTATAAATGCTGCAGAAATGCACAAGTGTAAACTTTTCATAATCAGAAAAAATACACGACGTCAAGCATTTAAAGCAGTAAAGATTTTCTCTGTTATATGTCGTGCAAATAAAACAGCATGGATGACACAAGCGTTAACGAATGATTGGTTTGAAAATCATTTCATGCCCAAGACTTGGCAACATTTTAATTCGGTTGATTTATCTAATGAAGCAAAAATTGCCCTGATTGTAGATAGCTGTACAGCTCATACTTCACTTTTAGTGAACGATAATGTATCTGTATTATTCTTTCCGCCAAATTCTACATCCATCATTTAGTTTATGGATATCGGAATAGTGCGTGTGCTGAAATGCAAATGTAAAGTAGCATTTTTAAATTCCATGTTAAATTTCTTGAACAATGGGAAGGCTATTCAAGAATTTTAGAAATATTTTAGCTGTGTATTTAAAATCTGCTGTGTGGAGCATTGCAAGATGATGGAAGGATGTGTCTCCAGATACTTTAAAAAATGCTTGGCATAATTTATGGCCAGCTACCTTATTTCATGGTGAGGATGATGAAGATGATAGCTGCAAATTTGAAGGTTTTTGGATATAGCAAAACAAAGGTGAAATTTCCCAATTAGTGCATTTTTTAAAGAAATGTGAAGAAGCGGTAATAAATGAAGGTAATATAACAGAAGTTTTTCATTGCGATGACAGTGCCCCAATCAATTAACGACAGTGAAATCTGTAGTATGGTTCTAGATCTAGAAAATACTGCTACTGATAAACAAAAACATTTCGTTTGATAAGTTAATCGGAATTCTCAACACAGCAATTACAGGACTTGAACAGTAAAACTTTGTAACTGAATGAGAAATTATATCTATCTATAGAATTAAAAAGAATGTATTAACACAAAAAAACGAAGCAACTTGAACATCTTACAGCGAAAAACAATGTTTAATAAAGTAAACAAATAAATATTAAGCTTTTTTTTTTCTTGTAAATTGATACCTTTTAGATCATAAATGATTTATTATTTCATAAATCACGATTTCATATTTTTAATTTTATAATTTCTACATGTCATTTTACTAGATTTAAACTGATGATCAGATATCCGGAAAAAAACCCAAATCCAGGATTGACAAAGTCCTGGCAAGTCCAGATCTTGGGCTTTCTACTGTATAGGCTAACATTCAAGGAATGAAACTCAGTTATCTATAATCAAAGTTTGGCCATAGCTACTCCAAATGTAATATAAATTATCATCATTATACAATTTCAAAACTTAAACATCTTCAGAGATAAACTGAAATTGCTTTCTAAGATCATCTCCTATGTCTGATACAAGTTTACAGTAGTGTATAGCTGAAGTTCGATTCTTAATTGCCAGCAAGTATCTTGAATAATCCATAAAAATAGCATCAATTTCTTTGGGTGAAAATTGTTAAGGCAAATAATACAGTAAACTTACAGTCGATGAAAGGACAAAAAGATATTATTACACAATCATTTTCCTTTTTAAACTTAATACACATTTCAAAATTTTAACCTTCTTTATTGAATATATAAATTTATAAATCAAATTTTTAAATTTGCAAGTGCAATATTCTAATGAGAATACTTAATAACACAGGATGTGGCAGAAATAACTACCTGATTTCCCACTACCACTTTTCCGGTGTGTCATGAACTCGGTTATGGCTTTGAGTAGCAGATGTTTTACCATTTCAATAGCCAGCGTGGTGTGGAGCAGTGAGCATTCTGTTTTTGTAATAGAGATGTATTTTAAAAATAGTGACTCTGTTATCAAAATCGCTAATCACTTCACAGTGATTATTTCTAGACGTTTTGGGTTGGGTCAAAAATGCCAAAGTTCCTGATAAGAAAACTATTTTATTATGGGTCCAAAATTTCCAAAGAATAAGTTCGGCTTTAAAGCATAAACCTCCTGGCAGACTTCGTAGCATATGGACACCACGGCAAGTCAAAGCAGTGAACTAAGCCATTCTCCAATCTCCACAATGTTCATCCTGTAGGCATGTTACTGCTATGGAGATTTCTGATCAGAGCATAAAAAGAATTTTACACTTAGACCTGAAGTTCCATCCATAAAAAATTGTGGTCGTGCAAGAACTTAATGACCATGACTGGACTAACCAAAACGCACCTTCTGAAGCTATTCTGCAGGATGTTCTATATGACGTTATTCTTCTCTCAAGTGATGAAGCTCATTTTTATTTGTCAGGGTGTGAGAACAAACAAAATTTTTGCTACCAGGCTCCGAACAAGGCAAGACAAATCCATGAATCCATGACTTCATAGTGAACGACTTACTGTTTTACTGTTTGATGTGCTGTTGCAGATATTGGGGGTTATAGGCCCATACTTTCTTTAAGAAAATGGCAAAGCAGCTCCATAACTTCTGCCCATTTTGTGAATATGATACATAACTTTCCCTATGATGCATAACTTCCTGTATGAGCATAGGAATTTGGCTGTGTTGTTCCAAAAAGATGGTGCTACAGCCCTCATAGCTAGAATATCAAAAAAAGTTGCCTCTGTCATTACGATGTGTGACATTTCATGGCCAGCACATTTCCCAGATCTATCACCTTGCGACTACTTTCTCTGGGACATCTGTAGTCAAGAGTCTATAAGGATAGGCTACAAACAACTGAAGAACTGGAAGCTGTTATCTGCCAAATAATTGCAGCAGTACCTCAAGAAATAACTAGGAGGGTAATGATGAACTTCTAGGTGAGACTTCAGAAATGCATAGATAATGAAGCATTTGGACTATATCATTTTCAAAACCAAGTAAAGATGAATATGAAAACAAAATGGCAAATATTGCTTCTTCAAATTGTGAAATAAAATTTTGAATAACATCTATCACTGATGTTTGAAATCGGGGAGTTATTTATGCCACACCCTGCGTGATGATAAACTCCTATAATGAAATATTTAAATATTTTAGTTCATGGACAGAATTATTCAGATCATTGAGATTTGAAATTTTATGTTGATGTTAAAATTATAACAGCCAAGGAAAATTTCTTAGTAAGATATTAAAAATAATTAAAATAAATTGTATGCTTCACTGAAGTAGTTATAAAAGACTTATTTAAATAATTTTATCATATTTAATACCAATTTTAGCATTTCTTTTCTTTTAAAATCTGGAAAAGGTTCATATTTAGAATAATAACTAATAAACTATTCTCAAGTATTTTGACATCATACTAATTCAATTTTGATGATTGCAATTACTCATGAAAGTATGATGGTGAAAAACAGCTGTGAAAAAAAATTATATGTAACACTTGATAAATGTTATCATAAAGATCAAAGATGATTAATTATGAAAATCAGTTGTTAAAAAATATTATTAAATATAGTCACAGCAGAGCAAATCAAAAAGCACAAGGAAAGGTGTAAGCACGAAACATCTGCCTAAATTCTATTAAAATACCTGAATGTGAAAGTTTCAGCACAGAAAACTTCACATACAAAAGTGATGAATTCTGATTTATACAACTTTTTTACTACTCAAATTCTGACATCATCAAGGCCATCCATCAATAACTTTTACCCTGCAATATTTGTATCAGCCATCATTTTTTCAAGGAATACAGTGATACTTCTTGAAGTAAGTCTTGTTGGTTTGTCTTGATGAAGTTTCACTCGTTAACAATAACTGGGAAAAAGAAATGGAATTTCTTCGGTAAATATCGGATGTAAAACTCTCACTTAATAGTACATTGAGATGATTTTAACATTTTTTTTTCACTCTTCTTATCTTCCATTGTAAGAGATTCCTAAGAAATTCGCAAATTCCTTATTGAAACTTTGCACTGACAAAACCACATTTGTACATTTTTTCCCCTTCATTTTTGATAATAAATAGACCTTTTTTGTTGCAGTCATTTAGGTAAACCCATGCTTCATTAATGGTCATGCTGAATTTCCATTTATCTCCTACTGCATAATTTTCATATGTGGTTCTACAAATTGTCCCACAGCAAAAGCTTGCAAAAATAATGTTTTTGAACTTTTTAAAGTTGTAAATTTTGGTTTAATATTTTATTTATTGTTGCTACAGATGTACTTAAAACTCTGCCACTAATTTCTGCATCGGCAGATTTTCTCTTGTTACTGATGGTTTAATTTTAGAAAGAGTATATACCTTTTCAGGTATTTGTCCTGAAGTCTTCTTTCCATGCAGAAGCAATAACTGATGACTTTTCTTTCTTTGAATAATAATGTTGCTTATTTTGCACTTAGAAATTTGAATACTATGAATTTCACAATCTTTTTTAATTATGAAATACACTTTTTTCCAAGAACATACAAAAGCATATCCTTCAATCCACAGCTTGATTACATGCAACATTTTGACAGAGGAATAAACTTCAAAGTAGGAGACAATATTTCTGTTTCAAACAACAAGTTGTTGCCAGAAATTGTATTTGAAAACATTTGCATTTTTAAAAAAAAATTCTTTATCGAAATCACACTAAAAATGCATAAACACTCTCTGTAGATGAAATAGATGTACCTGTAAAGTGGCATTTTGAAAACATGCAAGTTATTCCATGTGTTGCTTTTAACATATTTTATGGAAGAGAAGCGGAGAGAGATTATTAAATTTCTCTAAATGGAATACATTTTTTTCATTTATTTGTTTATTAGAAATTTAAATGAAGGTCTCAAAGTTTTGATTTATTAGCATTAGAGAAGGGCTATAGAAAAATTACTGCAGAAATTTACATAACATTTTTAGAATAAATTTGAAAAAAAAAATTAAAAGTTGATGTTTTCATATAAAAATTTCTGGCAACGGCTTATTGTATGAAATGAAAAATTTCATCTGCTACTTTTACATTTACTCTTCTTTTAAAATGTCGCATGTAAACAAGGTGTAAACTGAAAGATATGTTTTTTTTTTTATTTCGAAAGAAAAATATTTTTTTTCCCATAACTGAAAAATGTGAAATGCATGGTATTAATATTTCTGAGTGCAAAATAATAAACATTATTAATTAGAAATGGGAAAACCCATCAATCATTACTTCTACATGCAAAGAAAAATCCAAACAAATACAAGAAAAAAAAAGTACATACTCTTTTTAATGTTTGTAAAGTTAAATCTTTGGCAACAAGATGAAATCTAGCAATGTAAAAACCAACTGCAAAGTCTTTAGATATATCTGTAGTGACAATAAATAAAATACCGAACCAAGATTTGCATCCTAAAAAACTAGAAGCAATTTGTAAAATCCTGTATGAAAACTACTTACTAGGAGATAAATGGAAATATATTGTGACCCTTGATGAAACATGGGTTTATCTAAATGACTGCCAGCAAAAAAAGGTGTAATTAAGGAAGTGAAAAAAATGCACAGCCCTGGTTCTGTCAATTCAAAGATGTTTTAGTAAAGGGTTTATAATTGTCACAGGGTTCTCTTACAGTAAGAAATTTAAAATAAGAGTGCACAAAAATGTTAAAATCAACTTAACGTATTATCAACAGAAAGTTTTGCGTTCAATATTTACAGAAGAAATTCTATTTCTTTATCTCAGTGACTTTCAGGGAGTGAAACTTCATCCAGACAGAACCAATCATAGTTAAAAAAATACCACTGTGCTCTTTGAAAAAATGACAGCTGATGCAAATATTGCATCCATACCTTTTGAATATATTCCTCCAAAGTCCCTGAAATTTCGCTCAAGGACTATTGTACCTTTGGTCTCTTGAAAAACGTGAAGTGCAAACCCACCATGACTGATGGTTACTGTAAAGTACCGAAAGAGGAATCAAAATCAGTACCTCTGGAAATTTTACGTAAAGCCCTTATATCACTGAAATCCTGATGCAGACTTATAATCAAGGTTATCAGATCAACATATGAATATGATATTATGATGATTATGAAGCTTAAATTTATATATGATCCTGAATATTTTACTGAATTCTAGTTAATAAAGCATTCATTATGCTTTAATATAAAAATATACTCTGCACTTTTACCAGAAAAATTACACAGCTAAGTATGATTAATTTCATGGGATTAGCTATAAATTTAAAATGCAGTTTATACAACAAGGTTCTATTAACTGCCAAAATGAACAACTTTTATTTTGCAGTCATTTGAAGATTATAAAATGGCCACAGGCAATAAGTATTGAAAAGTGATCTTAAGCAGAAAATTCATACTGAATTATATTACCATACATTATCATCATCATCATATATTCTTTAATGTTTCCATGATCTTGTATATAATAGTATAGCATTTTCTGTATTTAACTTCATCATCATTTTTAAAAAACATCAGGAATGTTTTACTAAATTGAACTGTATATTTACACAACCTTCATATCTACAATATAAACTCCTTTCATAAAATTCTTTATTTTATTTTTGATTAATAAGCCAGTTTTTTTTGGGGGGGGGAAAGTATGTAGTCAGCTTTCCAACATCCTGTATAACGTCACATGAAAAAAGAATATGAAATAGCAAATTTGAAGCTTTTGATCTAGAGTTTGTGACACAATTTAGGACAAATAAGTCTGACTTTTTGTTTGATACAGTAATAATACTTGTGCCACTTAAACTAAACAAATACAGAATTTTTAAGCAAAATGAAACTGTAAAGGATATAATTTTCTGTATTTTTTGTAAGTATTCCAAATTCCAAGCAAGATTGCAAAAAGAGAGCAGCTCTTTCAATCATGTGTGAAGAATGTAATAGTTTCACAACTTTCCAGAATTCATGCATTGAAAGCAACACTAAAAATGCCTTATTCTAAAAAATAATTGGAAAAATAAAATTCATATCACAAAATCATTGCAAGAATACAGACTGACATAGCATTACAAATTATGTAATTCTCAAATACAACAACAAAAAAAAAAGTTTATTCCACAAACAAACATTAAAGACAAATTTTCTTTCAGGCACAAATGATGAATTTCTGATTAGAAAATGTACTACATTGCAAAAATGTTTAATTTCATCTACTTTTGAAATTCATCCTCTTTTAAAAGAATAAAGTACAACAAAACAGTACATTTATAGTTAGGTCAGATATAAAATATGAAAGAAAACTACTTACTTTAATTCAGCAATAGTCCTTTTAATCCCTCATTTTAATTTCACAATGTCCCCTTCTTGTCTTAAAAACTACTAATATATAAATTTGAAGTTCATAATCTGAAAACTAATCAACATTATGCCATCTTATTAATCCTCCAGTGCAATCAACTCTCCCATCAGAGTTCAAAATTTAAACAAAGAAACTGGCTCCAAAAATACCTCTTTGCTGAAACGCACACTCACTTTCCTGCCTTCCTCTTTCTGTGCAACATGTACTGCTTATTTCTCCGCTTCATCCATTGTGTAAAGATGTGACAAGTTCTATAAAATTTGACGGGTGCTTATAGCACCCAAAATGGCATGTGACTGAGCATATGTGCCCCAAAATTAAGTGTTCAGAAATAAAATGTATCTTAACTATGCCACGTCTGCAAAGTTTTTGTTCTCCATTATATACCTTATGAATCTATGCAATTCTAGCATTCTATATATACTGTAAAGAATGATTAAGTACCTACAAAATTTATTGCATATATATATTTGTAATATTTATTTAATTATCAGTATATCTCTAACGCCCCCTAGTGAGTCAATCAATGAAATATCTTGAAAGTCAATCCTGATAACATTCATTTTTTTTCTTTAACTACAACTGAGGAAGAGGGATCTACCATAATTCATATATAGTTAGCTATATAAATTACAGTGAAAGACATGCATTTCAATTTACAAAGTATATCACACTTAAGGTATACTTTTTTCTCCAATCTTCATCACAATTACTCTTAATATCTATCTTTTTCAGCTTCTCACGGATATTATAAAGTATTTGTAAGTTTTATACTGTTATTTACATGCACAAAGTTCAGCATATTTCTCATAAATTTCAAGCTATGAAATTATAGAGCTTCTATATTAAGATCACTTGATATAGAAGCATATCTGGTATTTTATACACATAAAAAATCTAATTTATTCAATTTGGACAATCATTAATTTCAGCATGTTGAGAATTAGCACTTAAAAATACATCCTAAATAAGCACATAAGTTTTGTTTCATTTATATCAAATAGCAATAACGTAAGCACAATCCAAAACAAATACACAGAAATGTAGTTTACCTTTTGATCCATTACAGCAGAACACAAATAATCAACCCATCTTTTTAAGATCTCTTGACTTTCTTTCTCTGACAACGTAGCCTAAAAATTTCAACAAATATATGTGATAAATAAATTAAAATAAAAATTTGAGATAAATATTAAAATGCAAAATAAGTAGCATGATCATTTTAACCTAGCAATTTATTGGGAAATGATTGAATTACACATTCCTGTTTCAGATTTAAAATGAAAAAATAAAATTTAAATAAGGAATTTTTGATACTCTGTTCTAACAAAATTTCATTTTTACACAGTGTATGCTGCAGACTGAAATGGGCTGATTACTTCAAAACTAAGGAAAATCATACAAAATCATCAGGTAAAAACAGCAAAATATTTTCTGCTAATGCAAGATACGAAATGAAAATATTTTTTACTATTTTGAAGTAAGTAACAAGCAAGAATTATTTATTATAATTTTAAACAATGACTCACTTTCTTTGTGAAAATACTTTTTTTTAATAAGATTTTCTTAACCCTTCCTCTATCCCCCCCCAAAAAAACCTATAAGTTACAGTTTTAACAATGACTGCAAAATGACAATATAAAATCTCTAATCTGCAATATTTATTTGAAACAAACATAAAATAATTGATTAGTAATCTCTCTTTCTAACAGTAGTAGTAAGTATAACAGTAACAGTAAGTCATGCAATTTTTAATTATCTGACTGATACATAATATAAAAACTATCAGTTAAAAGAACACAAGATCTCATATATGGTATTATGCACTTAATCCATCTATGCACACAATATATAAGATAGGAGGAACTGAATTTCTAGATATGCGTTTGTATGTATGCTTTATTCATGTTACATATAAGTATTAAACTCCCTTTACAGAGGCTGTTTGTATATTTTTAGATGATTTTCACTGTAATTACAGAAATATGTCACCTAAATTTTTTATGTTTTAAATGCTCCATTTGATAACCCTTATTCTTCACTATTTTTACACACCATAATTTTGAAGACAATGAACCCTTTTATAGTATCGGAAGAAGCATTTTACCTCATTACTCTCGAACAGAGTTCCAAAGTCTTAAGGAGGTTGTAGGTCGACATTTGGACAACCCACTTTTTAAAAGATCAAAATGCAAAAATACACCAGTAACAGATCAGGATGATTTAGTAGGGATATGAGTGAAGGATATAGCCTTGATACCCATTTTTTGTCCCATTTTTTCCAGGAAATTAACAGTAGATTCTGAAGTGTCACTGCTTGCTTTGTCTTAATGCAGTTCTACTAATCGTTCACACAGTGTTTAAAGAGAATGTATTTCACATTTGAAAACTGGGTATAAAATATGTTTCTCATAATATGTGGAGTTGATCTTAACATTTTTCTCCACTCTCTTTATTTTAATTTGGCATTATATGAAAAACCAGCAACAATCAAAAACTCCTTAGAAAAACTTTCTTTAGGTTCCTAGAACCATGTTTTAAGATTTTTTCTTCTCTTTGATGATAATAAACATATCTCTTTTTATTACAGTCATTTAAATATACCCAAAATTTGTCTATTGTGACAACATTGTTCCATTTTTGTCTAGATAAATGTTTCTCATAAAGAATTCCTCAGCGCGTTCTGCATTTGGCGATATGTTGTGGAGAAAGCTGATGCACACTGTTTTTTGTCTTTTTAAGATTCAAATCAGCATTAACCATTTTGTTTACAGTTGACACTGAGAATTTTAATGATTTTGCATCTACCCTTGAGAGATTTTCATTTAATAGCTAAGATCTTACCCTTGCAACTTTCAAAACATTTAGTTTTTTCCTCGGATATGTATTTGGAACAATTTTTCTATTTGAAGCTAAATTTTGATATTTTTTTCCCTTTCTTATTGACAGCATTACCTACCATAGCTCTAGATATTGAAAAACCACGGCTTTCACAATGTTTTTTAATACCTAGATATGAATAATTTTCTTCAGAAAGAACACAAACATAGCCTTCCATCCACTGCTTCTTTAAAAGTGACATTTTGTATGAAAACAAAACAGTCAAGTAGCGGACGGTAATTTATACTTTAAAAAAAATAGTTGCAGTTAAAAACAAATTTCCAAGCAGAAGACTTTTTTTATAGCAAAGCAAAATCATCTAAAAAATGTGCAAACAGCCCTTGTATTCAATATTATTACTATTTTGCTATGTACAAAAATTAATTTGTTTTCCCAACTGCAACTGAAAATCTCCAACAGATATCAGGAATAAATTAAATGAAATTCAGTTGCTTACTTATATAAAAGCCAAAAATTTTCATGCCTGTTTACAGATATTTTATTGTAATTTAAAACAGACAATCAATTCAATGTTTTCAATATAGAGATAATAATTATAAATTAAAATATACCTTTGCTAGCCAGACTGCTTCATCCCAACGCCCTGCTCCTTGAAGATAGCGACAACCATCTGAAGCTTTTTCTATTAAGCAAAGTAACTGCACACCTTCTGATATGCGTCCACTTGCAATAAGATTTGTTGATACTAATTTAATAATGGATTGCGAAGTTCCTGATGATTGTATTGTTGCTATCAAACATGCTCTAGGAAAAGAAAGTTTTTTAGCCACTTATTCCAAATATACTCTTCACTATTAGAATATCTGACTAGAAACCTTTGATAGCATTCTGCATATATAATAAAATTCCTGAAAACCTCATAATGCAGCATGACGGATTACTATACTAATGATATAAAATAACATATATTAATAATGTAACCAAGTCTGATATTAATGTAAAGCCATCAAAATTTGGAAATTAACTAATTTTGGGTGAATTATTAGCCATTTCAGAATTCCATAAAAGTCCTCAATTAACATCAATAACATACTATTTCTTATGGGGGGGAGAATGTTCAAAAAAGAAACATTTTTAGAACTACAATTATAGTTTGGCTTGTTTAGTTGACAAAACACATGAGGCCTATCTATCTAATGGGAGGGATCACTTCATGCAGAGCTTTTTGAGGGAAACTAGCTTGTATCCATATCACACATGGAAAAAACAATGAAAACGCTAATGCAGCCAGCTTGTTGACTGGGATTCAAACCCCAGTCAAGCTACCAACATTCGAGACTTCCAGCCATTCAGCCACTGGCTGGTAAACTCCAATTAAGTTGACTTTAAAAATCTGGATCACTTCTTATCAAATGTAATAAATTAAGCTTATGATGAATTTATGTCCGATTTTTTTAATCTTTTACTGATTTAAACAACACAAAAAGAAAATTACAAAAGCACTTATTTTTAAAGAAAATATTAACTTAGATGAATATGCAATACATGTGAACTGGCTTACACTTTTCGGCAAATATAATACATATATTCCCCCCACCAATGGTGGGCACAAGTCATCATAGACGTCGGCCAACTTTATGACTAGAAGTGGTAGTCACTTTATTATGAAGGCACCTAATAGGTGGGCCAACTTTGCCGCCTATGAAGAGATGGGCAGTCACAATCATGCCTTCTCCGGGGTTCAAACCCGGGCCCTTTGGTATTGCAGTCAACTCCTCTATTATACCATCTGGGTGGCCAAATATAATACATATATTATATTTGGAAAAAATTGGCGGGTGCACAAAAAATTAGAAGCAAATGCTAAAAGAAAAGGTATGAATGTAAGAAGGCTAATTAAAGCATCCAATTTACATATGAGGTAGAGGTTGCATCACCAAATGCAAATAGTCAACCAAAGTTAGCATAAAATGCAATCCTGCAGTAGCATGACAATGCCTTAAAAAAGGACATCCCGAATCTATGTGTCAATTCGTAAGTAGTGATAGTT
This sequence comes from Stegodyphus mimosarum, assembly GCA_000611955.2. Classification (NCBI taxonomy): domain Eukaryota; kingdom Metazoa; phylum Arthropoda; class Arachnida; order Araneae; family Eresidae; genus Stegodyphus; species Stegodyphus mimosarum. Next base: position 87,769 of record KK117081.1, on the reverse strand, counting down.
TCATATGATCTGAATAGGCAAAGCAGAAAGCATGAACAGACATGCTATATATTTGCACAACAATACTTGTTGGAGGACTGTCATAATGTTGCAGGTTAGTGCAAGACAATCCACTGTTGTGAGAAAGCTGAATGTGCACTGTAGTGTCAACAATAGGCTGTGGAATCATTACCACAGGGATTAAAATCCCTATAAAAGACAAGGTCCGGACATTGGAGGATTGCCATGATGATAGATGATTGCTTCCTGTTGTTATGTACAAGACACCGTACATCACAAACAGCACGACAGCTGAAGTCACATCTCTCTGCTACTCTAAGACGGCTCATATCCCACCAAACTGTGTCTTGATTGCATGAAGGTGGACTGTATGCCCAACGACCTATGGTTTGTTTTCATTTGTTCCCATAGCATGACAGAGCGCAATTGAATTGAGCCTGTGAACAATGCAGTTGGACACCAGAGCAGTGAGGTCATGTACTCTTTATGGATGGGTCTCAATTTAACATACAGAACAATTCCCAAAGGGCAATGATATGGTGAGAACCATGGACATGCTATTGAACACCAGGCATCCAAAGATACCATTTACAAAGAAGGAGGTTTACTTGTATGAGCTGAGTTAACAACAAACGGCCATACCAACCTCTATATGACTCCTAGCGGCTCTGCCACAGTTGTCTGATGCCGTGATGAAATTCTACACCCTCTTGTACATCCTTTTATTGTTGCAATGGAAATATTTATGGAACATAATGCCCACATGCATAGAGCTCGAGTGGTGCAGAGTTATCTGGAGAGTGAAACCATTCGACATCTGCCATGACTGCTAGATCAGCAGAACTGAATCCCATACAGCATGTGTGGAACATGAAATGATGGATAGCAGGTCACAGTGTGCCACCAGGAACACTCCATGAGCTCCATGTATTACTGAAGGAATGAGTACTACTGCCACAAAAAGCGATCAACAACACTATTGCCAGCTTATTTTGCCATTCTCAAGAATGCATTTCAGTTACAGAGCATCATGCATCACACCCATTATTAGCATAATATTTGCATTGTAAATCTTCTTTGGTCTTTTGTATTTGGTCTTTTGTAATGTGATGGTCATAATACATGTGTTTTTTTATGCCTTTGCTTTATTGTTTGCTATGTGGTCTAGTAATGATACACCAAACTCTTGGATTAATTTCACACATATCCATTAAATAGTTTTGGTTTTATTCCATGTTTCGCCTTCATTGCTCAAAATTAATAGAATTATATTTATCATTATTTTTAGCAAATTTGTTAAATTAATTCATTTTTAAGGAACGATAAAATCTGTTGCTGACAAATTTTTAATTTTTCCTTTCTCAGAAGGAATTATTCTTCAGAAGAGTATGTATTGATTTGCTATTTTACCCTTATTCACTATCACATTTGAAAATATTCTTTCGACAGCTGATAATGGATGAGGGAGACAGAAAACAGTTTTAATTAATATTGTTACATCAAGACACATTTTCTCTTCTACAATATATTTAATTTCTAAAACTTCATTCTAAAGCATCATAAATTCTTGATATTTTTTCAATGCCTCTGCAGTCTTCGACAGATTCCATTCTCTGTCAAGGCTTTTCTCATTACTTTCTTCATTCGGATTCAGGATATTCAAAGCAAGTGACATTATAATGTGAAAATAGCCTGATTTGTTAATTTCAGGATTTTGTTCAACTTTTTTAATACAGCATCTATGAAATTTATTTATTACAGATGGGCAAATATTTCACGCCTTTTTGTTTCTTTCTGGTACTTCATTCTCAATTAAACTCATTTCAGAAGAACTTCCCCTCTTTGATATATACTCTTGATGTCTAAAAAATCTGATGTATACACCACATGACTTCCTTGTACGGAATATTAAATTAAACACATTTTTTCCTGCAATTCATTTTAACTTATTTCCGCAAATTTCATTAGAGACGTATTTCTCATTCAATTAATTCAGTTCTCACTTCACGACAAACAAAAATACATAAAAACCTCAGAATATTTTCATTAAAAATTGAAAAATATAAACCACGAATACAATTCAAACAATTTAAAGAACAACTTTTACAATTAAGAGTTTCTAAGCAAAAACAAGCTATTCGGCCAGGAGGCAAGAAGGCAGATTTTTCAGTGCACAAAACTTAAAGTTTACTTTTGGTCTCACTCGGCAAAAAGAAATTGAAGGCATAGAAATTGACATAATTTGTTGTGGATGCTGAGTTAATATATGGGATAACTTAATAACTAAAATTACATAATTCCAGAATGGATTAAGCATGATTTAATTCGCAATAATAAAACAAGATATTATCTTTGTTGTTGTGAAGCTTAGTTTCTCTAGATCGGCAACAAATTCGCTATTCTGCTAAGTTTCAAATGGAAACAAATATGGCTGCTACGGTTTAAAAAAAAAAAAAACTAGGCTTAGCTGCATTTAAACAACTTTTAAATTACTGATAATTCTACAACCATTGCATACAGGTTAACTAAAGGCATAAAAACCTTAATCGGAAGATAGGAACAACATAATTCAATCATTTTTAAACAAAAAATGCATAATTTACCAACATATAATTTTTTTTTAAATGAGCTTAGCCGAGTAACAGAGTATATAAATATATATATATATTTATATACTTTTGGTGCAACCAATTGCAACTAAAAAGGAAGGTGCACAACTACATATTATAGCAATCCTATATACAAAATTTCTACATTCTCAGGCTACTCATTTTTGAGTTATATGAGATACATACATACATATATACATACATACGTACAGACACCACGAAAAAATCAGTTTTATAATTCATTTGGGGGAAAAGAGTCCTTTATTCTGTCCTTACATACAGATGTCAAGCAAAAACATCATTAAATCACATTCGATGGCCATCAAAATGGATATTTTCATTGAAATATGGTACCCAGAATTGTTCATGATTACAACACTTCCTTTACTTCGTATAAGGAAATAAAAATGAACATTGTTGACTATATATATATTTTTTAATTCAGTGTTATTTTTAACACATTAAGATTTCGTAAGATATTTCATTACTATTTTTATTTTATATCCTACAGATGAAATTAGAAGATGAAAAGTGATAAAACACATAAAAAATAGCAATTTAGAAGTCAAACAACAAAAATCAGCGTTTTATTTGCAAATTTTCAGAGGACTAGTTTCGATTGTTTTACTGAACCAGCATCCTCAGTTGCCAAAGGGCAAATGATTAAGATAAGATATGGTGATAAGGTAAGATAAGAATGGCTGGACAGGAGTTAAGCTACTGGAACTATCTATTGATGAAACAAGAAAACTAAAACATTATTTCCTTAAAAGTTGAAGTAAAGATGGATTGGAAATAGGGTCTTAATAAGAACAGAAAGATTTTCTTGAATGTGAAGCCCCTCTAGAAAATCCAATTCACTGATGAAGATGTCTTTTGAATAATTTTGGCTGCAGAAAAAATTGTGTGAAAGTGTGATGTTCAAAACAACAATGCTGGGCAACAGAGGAATTCGGTGCTACCTTTTTCCTAGCATACGCCTCATGTTCCTTAATGTGAAATTTTAAGGCTCTTAGTTTGACGAAAATAAATTCAACCATACAGGCAAGGAATCCTGTAAATCCCTCATGAACTCATATCTGGAATGGGAGTCCGTAAATATGGAACTCGGAATTTTATTGATAGGAGAATAAACAACCAAAAGTTAAATTTCTGTAAAATACGTACAATTTTATAGCTAATTGATGGAAAGAAAGGAATGACAACAGAATTCTTATAATCTCCTAAAACAAGAGTGCGCCTTTCGGTATGTTCAAATGAGATTTTTTTAACTGCTTCATTAATAATGCTGGGTGAAAAGCCCCTGTCAGTAGCTACTGTTTATAAATAATTTAGTACTTGATCAAGAGATAATTTGGAAGAGCAAACTTGAAATGCACGGAAAAATAGGAATAAAATGAAGCTAACTTTTGCTTAATCATCCCCCTCTCCGGATGACACGATTTGAAGTGTGGTGAAAGGCAAACCAATGAAGGTTTAAGGTAAACCATAGTACTGAAGTTGGATGTGTTACATGTAACCAAAATGTCGAGCAACAGAAGAGAATTGCATGCCTCAAGTTCAAAAGTGAACTGAATAGCAGGATCAATGGAATATGTTATTGAAAGAAACTTATTTAAATCATCTTGATTACTGTCAAACAGGGTAAAAGTATCTTTTGATAAGGGTAAATGCTAAGAAAATATGCTTTAATTAAAGGATTTGGTAGTGCATTTGAAACAGATACAGCTTGTCAAAAACAATCTTTTACAGCACTCAAGGTGAGGTATTAGTTCATATATTTAATAATCTCATGTTATTTTTACTGTTGTTATTCAAAAGAAAGAAAGTAGTAGATCTTATGGTAAAAATACTAGAGCACTAAAAATCTATAAAAATTACTAAATCTAACAAAAGTTTACTAACAATGGTCACTCTAGTTAGTCTGCTAATTGGAGTTCTATTAAATTTTTTAAATATGCTATCCTAT
>KK117081.1:21527-83071 GCA_000611955.2 Stegodyphus mimosarum | reverse complement strand
TATAATGAAAAGCATAAAAAATATTTCATTTCATTTCAAAGGAAAGGAACAAAACCTTTGATTTGCAAGTTCGAAGAATATAAATTCAAGCAGCTATGATAAGTTTCACAACATTCAGAAATGAATTTTAAAATGTGATAATTTATACTATAAATTTATTTGGTTATCAAGAAAAACTAACCTGAGACTGTCTACATAAAAATTATCATTTTCAGATTCAGTTTCAAGTAACAGCTGAACTGCTTGATCAGTTTGTCCAAGCAGAAGAAGACGTTCTGCACACTGCTGAGTTTGACTGTAGGTTGTTCGTTTGCTTAAATGCAATCTTACTCGATCCAATTGCAGCTTCTAAAAAAACACCATGATATAAATGCTATGTTTATTGAGAGCTACAGTACATCACATGAAAAAATATTTTTAAAAAAGCATGATTTTAAAATTTATTATTCCGTAATATTAAAATCAACATTACCTTGTACACATCATTATCACAAAAGGAATCAAAGCTTGTGTCTAAAGGCTGATCAAAAAATAATTCAGGATTTCTTTGTTTTATATTCTGCTTATCTAAGTGATCATCAGACTTGGATGTTGACTGTAAAAGAATGAAGCATATTTTGCCTTTATGGAGAGGGGAAAAAAACATAACATGGGAAGTAAAATAAAATTGAAAAAAATACCTACCTCTAATAATTGAAATTTTGCTTGCTTCAGAAAATGAAGTGATACAGTCCAAAAAATACATCCTTCTTGATCCCCAAATATCCTAAATATTATTATGGTTTAAATTACCATACATAAATTTTACTGCATTACAAATAGTATATTATGATTCATTAATTAATTTCTCAATTTAATATAAGACAAATATACACAAAGCAACTGAAAATGCTAATAACCTAGATACATGAAGAGAACGCTCTGCTGTACCAAATGGACAAAATTTTAGAAACTGACGTAATTCATCATCTAAAGACTCCAATTGCTCCTCAGCCCAAATCATATCTGAGTCGTCTTGCTGATCAATGTCTGTATTAAATTTCTGCTTCCAAAGTATGTGATGTAAAAAACTTTTCATATAAAATGATACTTTAGGTGATAAAACACTGGGAGCAAAAGGGAAATCTGAAAAATATTAATATAACATCAAAGAATTAAAGCCAAAAAAATTTTACATTTAACGTATCAGATAAAAAAAGTGTATATTTAAGAAAGAAATCACAAAATTACATTTACTACAAATTCCTTCAAATTTCATTCACAGTTAATGTACATAGATTGAAACTATTAGCTTTGATTCTATTACACAGCAACATGATTTTAAAAAAGTAAAGTTTTCTATCACATAAATATTTTGTTAACACATTTGAAAGAAAGAATATGAAAATTTGTTTATCTATTAGAAATTACATTTCTGAGCATTAAAAAAAAATTTTTATATAAGATTTTGGAGCAACGAATTTTTGGCAAAATAATAATAACAACAACAACAGAAATACCCTTCTGTTTAGTTTTTCCCATCACAGAAGTTAGGAATTTGCTTACTTTATTGGAATCCTAATTAGATCATTTATTTCATAGCTAACAGGGGATTCTGTTATATCAAATACAATACTTTATGTACATTCAGCTTAAACTGTGGAAATAACCAGTGGACAAAGAATTAGGGGGAAAAAAAATTAATTTTAAAAAAAATCCAAAAGCTTTCAGATTTTATATTATGCTGAAAGGGGCTTTTTTCATTTACACACACATGCGTATTTCGAGAGCATTTGGGCTAATGTCCCTTTGGGTAAAAATATTTAAAAACAGCATATCTTTAGAATTTCCAATAGACAGTCTCGTGCACTACAGATAAAAATGTTTTTTTCCGCACAGTGCTGCCATTACTCACTTTGATATCACTGAGTTCGTTAATCACAAATTTGTTAAAAATTTTACAAAATATGAAATAGAAAATAAAACATATAAAATTCGGGCTTCCAGGTGCCCAGATTCAGGTGAAGGACTACATTATTCAAAATTTGATGACTTTAGGTACCACTGTTTTTTCATAATGCAAGAAACATACATTCATTTATGCTATTCCTTATTATTAAATTTCTTTAAATATAATACAGGGAGATAATATTTGATGGCAACAATTTGAAAAGTGAAATGGGCCTTTATAGTCAGCCGATGCAAAATGCAACTTCAAGACTGGTAGCCTTCTCGGCTAACACCTCTTTCAGCTAATAATTCTTTTCTGCAGACTAACTAAAAGGCTGATGCTTTGAAAAAATGTTCCTTCGGGCAGTTTCGATTCAAGCTATTGTGAAACTTTTCTTATAAGCAGCATCCATGAAAACTGCTTAAATGGCCAGTATTCTTAGAATTGTTATTTGTGTTTTGCCTTTTTGTTTCCCTTCACGCTCTTGAAGGTAACTAAAAAGTTAAAATTTCTTTGTTAAATAATTGGGAGTGTAACTGTAATCATATAACTTTGTTGCTGGTTTGTTTGAGATTGATTTTTTCTGATTGGCTTCCAGGATGATATTCTCTGCCAATGAAAGATGAGATAGAGCAGAACTGTATTACAGAACAGTTTGGATTAAAAATTAAGAAGAAACAAAAATAATGAGAAATATGCTAAAAAGAAGGGAGAAGTGAAAAAAAAATAGAGGGGAGAGAGATGAATAGATCAGACTAGAGAAGTAGAAGATAGAGAGAGATGAATAGATAGTCTAGCCTAGTTTGTTACATCAAAAAATATAAAAAAGAGACAAAGAAAAATAATAAGATGATAGAAGTATTCACATAGTAATAGTAAATATAATATCGTAGAATTTTTATATCTGTAAAACACAACAATGATGATGTGAACAACAACACAACAACAATGTGCTTTGATGCACATGAAGGCACACTGACACACAGTTTGACAACTTCTGATTTTTGTTCTTTCTATATAATTTATTATTTTGACTAAATTATCTAGTAAAGTAAGATTTAAATTGATACATGAAGATTTATTTTAGTTATAGTGCAAGAAGAGCTGGTATTTATATTTTTGCTTCAGGTGATGAAACATTGAAACACAGCTACATATTACATAAGCAGCTGAATAAGTACATTTTTTTCACTTAATCTAAATAATGGTACTTTTACTATTATCACAAAATCAATTTTATTTAAAACTCTCTGCACTAAGGCAACACTCATTACACATTTCAACTCTATTGTTTTTAAAACAGGTAGAAATATTATGAAAAGAATATAAATTTTACATTCTAATTAATTACCAGATGGTTGGTAATCATGTACAGGAGAAGAACTAAGCTTTATCATAATATCAGTCACTCTCAAGCATCCATCTGCTGTAGCTAATACTGGTCTGTCTGATCCCACCCAATCTATATCTTGTATTTTAGGCATTTCCCGTGGACATCTCACTTGATGAATAAAAGTTACCTAAGGAAATTCAATAAAAATATATACAGATAATAAATGCTGAAACATATATATATTTACAATAAGATAACAAATGCTGCAATAAATGAATAACTGTTCTATACAAAAGCAGAGTATAAATGAAATGCAAAAAAACAAAACATAAATCTTCGCCCTTATAATGAATTGCTGTGTGGATCTCTAATACTACATGTCATTTCTCTGTTACTGTTGAAGTTTTAATTTATTTATTATTTATAATTATTATTTTTAAATACGTAAGTACAAAACTGCCAAAAAAAGGCAACAATTAGCACTTCTTATTCATTTGCATTTATGTATCTTTAACTCGCTATAAAAGCAATGATTTATACATAGAGCAGTTTAAAACAATAGCATGTCTAAACATAAAAATTATCCTAGCTTAACTTATTCTCCAGTGTACTTTCAAATATCTTTTGGAACACTTAAATCCACCACATAATCTTATACAAGAAATTGTTTTATAATAAGCATAAAAAACATTTAAACCTTTAACCTATAACAAATTTTGATTAGTCTACACATTCAGATATTAATAATTCTACTAAATAAGCATTGTTATGCAATGATTTTTGACACCATGCATCCATCATTAAATAGTATTTTTCCTTGTTAATAACTGCATTTTAAGTTCAGTAACATATGTTCATACTATAATAGAATTTTCAAAATACATTTGAATCTCTTTGTCTCCAATATGATAAACTTTGAAATATTAAATCTAAACAGCAAAATCTCCCTAGGATGGCAATTCACAGTTCCAGATATAATTTTGGTCTTCTGCAGAAGTGGGCGCTTACACCCTGAGTTACCATATTTTGTTCACAGTTCCAGATATAATTTTGGTCTTCTGCAGAAGTGGGCGCTTACATCCTGAGTTACCATATTTTGTGAACAGGAATCTAGAACTATGGTCATTCAACAAGAGGGAGGACTGAGGACATTAAACTTGCAGGAATTAAGTAAAAATTGCATTTTTAAAAAAAATTATTGACATATGTAAAAAATATGTATAATACATGTATCTTTGTACTGATGCACTAGTACAATCTTCTTATGACCTTCCAGTTAAAAATTTGAATATAATTTATTAATGTAATTTTTTGTCTTCTTTCCACCCCTGGAAATTTTACTATGAATGCCCACATCTACAACATTTTACCAAAATTTAATTTTTTATCAAAAATTAATTCTGGTTATTTGAAAGTGCCACAATGTATGTTACACAAGCTTATATGAAGAAATAAATAGGAATCATACAATAACAACAACAAATTATTCTTTTTAGATTTTATACATTCATAAAAATCACTATTTTGAATTAACTTTCAAGTTTAAAAGTTTCTATATACTCAAGTGGCATTTTCAACTGGTATTCCTATCTAATAATAATAATAAAAAAAATCTTGACCTACTTTTAAATTTTGCGTAAGACCTTTTAAAAATCCCCCTCTTTGTAGTTATATAAAATTTCAATCAAGAATATTAAAAGCAAAGGAAGTCACAGAATGCTGTTACCTGATATGATAACAAGTTCAAACCATGATTACTTAATAAACTATGTATGTTACTTCAAACATCATAAACTCAACTTTGATTGAAAATTGAAAATCTGCAGTTCTCAAGAAATAATAAATATTCCTCATAATTTGCAATACTGGAAAGTTTTATGACTGTTACATGCACATTTTCACATGACATGTATGCTATATAAATATTGATGAAAAATAAATAAGCAGTCTTTAGCAATGAATGTTAGCAATTATAATAGTTAGTCTTTAGCAATTATAATAGCAAAAGATAAAAAGAACATAAATGAACAACTAACATCTTTTGCATCCCAAACATCAACGCCATCATTGAACAAAACCAGGATTTTCATATTGCCTTTTCCAGGACCAAAACGAATTTTCTTTATCCATCCACGGTGTGTAGAAATACCTCTAGAAGAAAAATACGTGTAACAAACAATTAGTAAGTTTCAAATAATATTTTACTTTTATTAGAAATGTTTTAAAATCTGAAATACCTAAACATGCAAAGAAATCGTCTATATTATATTTCATTTAGTATTTCATTCCATAAGTTCTTAGAAAAAAATCTGAAATTAAGCAAAGCCATTTGCTAAAGCATTCATCATTCACTGCAAGCATTTGATACACATTGTTTTATTATGCTATTAATCTTAAAAAAAAAAAAGTGAAGAATTTTATAAATAATAATAAAATTATCTCTGAACAAACTGTATGAGATATGAATGCATACTTTTTGGTTATTCATATTCCCACCAAAAAAGCCATAAAAATTTTTTTATGAGGTAACATGTCATGTCAAGAACATGTATTTATATGGCAACACCCAATGTTGCCAAAAAGTATTTATGTGGCAACCTAGGTATAGGTATATCCTCTAGATTACATATTTACATCTCTTATAAAGATTTCCATTTCTCCAGACATTTTCATCAGTGTGACTGCAGATAACAATCCCTCCTACGGGAATATCAGCATTTTAGCATAGCAGTGGACCACATACTGTAGTTTTTATCATCTTTGACAAAATCTCAGGTTTAGCTTTCTGCATGCATACAAAGTAATATGCCACATGAAGTAATACAGCATCACATGCCTCTTTTTTTCTTTCCAGTTTAAGATTCTGGTGCCAAGGTTGTACACAGTTCTCTGATTTTTTTTAAGAGAAAATGTACGAAATAGAAATGTACATCTTTGCATTGCATCATTGATTTCATTTCAAATCAGAAATTTAAAAGGAAAGGAGTTACATTCTGTTATTCCTTTTCTAATTCTGCCTCTGTATGCTGTCCAAATACCAATTTCATTACCAAAATAGTATATTTTTTTATGGGCAAAAGGAAAAAAGACTTTTCCATCCTTTCCTTCCACAGGGTGAAAGAAGGCACGAAATGTTCATAATCTGCATGCAGTTTTCTTATCACGTGCAGAAGAAAGTGAGTGAGTGTTCATTATTTTGGCACTGAATTTGTGCCAATTTATTTTAAACATCATTTTTATGCAAAGATGAGTTTTCTGCTTCAAAGTTTACAGTTTATGGTACTTCAAAGTTGGCTTATTTTTATTTTGGGCTTCCTTCCAAAGTTCTATATGATAATGAATTATAATGTAAAGAATGTAAAGAAGATAATGTAAAGAAGCTTCGCTTAACATTACAAGCTAAGCGAAGCTTCTTTTTTAGATATTTGAAGCATGACTAAAAATAAAACAGCAAGGCTTTTAAAGGGCTTAATTCAGCTAATATTTGGATCATTCTCTGGAAAATAAAAATGGCATAAAAATAATTAATCTTAAAGAACATGAGACACATTTGTGTTATATAATGAAAAAAAAATTGCTAGTTAATAGTTTATAATTATATAAAATAAGAAATTTAGACCCAATTTTTCACACAGACCAAAAATTGGAATTCATAATTTTTGGTCTATGTCAAAAATTAGTTTTAAATTTCTTACTTTACTGATAATTTTTCAGCAACTTAATGCATGAAAATACTAGGCATGTTCATATTTTGTTTTTTAAAAAAAAAGTTCCATAATTATATATGCGTGTGTAAGATAAAAAAAATGCAAATCAAAATTATAATTTAAAAATCCTCTTAATTGCTCATTTTTAATTTAGGTACTTCCTCTCTAGTAATAACTTTCTCAAAACTGCATCATATCTGAAAACTAATTCCGCATTATGTCATCTTAAAATTTCTGCATTGCCTATAAGTTTTAACCAACCAGATTAACGAAAATTTTTACTACAAATACTGTTGCAATTCAGCTACCCTCCCTCCTGCTTATGCTTGCTACATAAAGGACATCTTTTGCTTGGCTGCTTTTGTTAAAAATGTAATGCGCCATCATTAAAATTGTAGGGTGCAGATTGACCCATTGCGAAGTGCAACAAGTAATAAAGATATACTCATATCCATAAATTAAGGGTAATTCAGTGTCACGCGGAAATCGAACTCTAAGATAAATATATCACCTGTAAAATCACTACACACATCTTCAAGAATCATATGCAAATTTCAGGAAGTAACCAGATGACACCGATGGTACGTCACAATGACAAGAGTGTAAGAGAGTGATATATAAGGAATACAGGCAAAGAAGTAAAGTTGTTCGCAGGTGCTTTATAAGCATTTCAGTGCAATAACCAAATAGTTATGACAAAAAGGACACATTTGGATGATTTTTTACATGGTAGAATTATCGGCCGTCTGGAATGTGGGCGTACCCAACTGGAAGTATCAGACGAACTTCGAATTGCCCAGAGTGTCATCTCCAGGCTTTGGCAACGATTCCAAAATGATGGTAATGTGAGTAGATGTTACAGCACAGGTCGCCCCAGAGTTACAACGCCGAATGAGGACCGGTATTTGGCAGTTACTGCCAAAAGAAACAGACGGAACACAGCCTCAGACCTGTCTCGTCAGCTCTCTTCAGCCACTGGTACGACAATTTCAAGGCAGACCATGTACAGACGCTTAGGGCAGATTGGTCTATATGCTCGTAGACCTGTCAGATGCGTTCCACTTACTGCAACTCACTGTCGTCTGCGGTTAGCCTGGAGTAGAGAGCATGCATTGTGGACACCATAACAGTGGGCTTGTGTGATGTTTTCCGACGAGCCCAGGTTTAGCTTGCAGTCTGATTCTCGCCGAACTTTCATATGGAGAGCACCAGGTACCTGTTACCACCAAGAAAACATCATTGAACGACACCGTAACAGTGGTGCAGGAGTGCTCGTTTGGGGTGGAATTATTCTGGGTTCCAGAACTGACCTGCATGTTCAAATTGGAACCATCTATTGGGACGTCATTCTGGAACAACATGTACATTTGTTTCGGGGCACCATGGGCGCACAATTTGTGTTTATGGATGACAACGCCCATCCTCACCATGCAAACATCGTAAGCGAATGTCTTCAATCAGAGGATATCACCCGTATGGGCTGGCCAGCATTCTCACCGAACTGGAACCCAGTAGAGCACGTGTGGGACATGCTTGGCCGACGAGTTGCAGCCAGTCAACTTCTTCCTACATGTCTACCAGAACTTCAGAGAGTAGTGCTTTTTGAGTGGTGTAATATCCCCCAAGATCAGATCGATAATTTGATAGTCAGCATGCCTAGGCGTTGTACGGACTGTATTGCATCGTCTGGGAGACATACAATGTATTAACAATCATACCAACCATGTAATATTGGTTTTTTGTAAATAGGGTTTTTTTTTTTTTTTTCAAATAGGTTTTTTTTGTAATTTGCTCCAAGGAGAAAAAATCGCGAATTTTTTTAATAATATCAAACATATAGCATCTTTTTTTGCTCTTTACCTTTTGTTTAATAAATAAGCTTTACAAATAAGTCAAATTTGTTTTGCTTCTAACTCTTCCTTTGCCTGATTTTGCATTATCCTTAATTTATGGACATAAGCGTATTTGGAATATCAAATGATTTTTTTATTTTTCAAAAGTTCCCAGTATCTTCTGCTATGTAATTGACATTTTCAGTGATCTTCTAATCCTCAATCTACTCATGACTACAAAATAATATCTTCCCTAGTCAAGCACTCATCTCCCATCAATTTACTGCAAGGAACTAAATCTTGTAAGATATATTTTTGTCATGATCAGTCATAAGTTAAGATTTTAAAAATTTCAGTATGTTATAAGTACATATTTTAAGACATAAAAAATTTTTGCTGTGATCAAGGCTTCATATATCAGCCCATGCACACCCTCCCTTTCCAAGATTTTAAGGAAAATTGCAATTATAGAGGAAGCACACTGGAGCTCCAAATAAGCCAAATGCTGTTGCACAACTGAATCACAAGAATGATAAAAAATACTATTAACAAAAAATATAATTTTGTATATTTATTTAGCACTAAATAAAACTGATACTGGTTCTAGATAGAGAATGAACAACTCATTTTCCATGGGAAGAGTAAAGTGCATGAAAAAACTTCAGCACTTCCTTGTCAACATATAAACCCATGAGGAAGAGGAATTTTTATGGGCCATATTCATTTATTCATAATGTCTTTAAACTGATTAGAAGCCGAAATAAAAATCTACTTGTACACCAGTATGAAGAATACTAATAAAAATATTTACTTTCATCGTCTTCCTAGAATGTATAAGGTTTAGTGTGGAGGCTGACTGCTAGTCTGAACTGTAGAATGAGGGTTTGAATCCTGTGTATGGCTTGGTTATTTATTGTCATTTTGCCTTCTCATGAGTGAAATATCAGACCATCTCTAGTGGTGTACCTTGTACAATGTTCTCGGTGATGAGATGGCTAAATGACTGATCAGTTTGGCTATTCCGAAATTGATCACGAGGAGTACATGAGAATACATGAATGCAAAATACATGAAAAGTTAATATCAGACCATTTGAAGAAAAAAATTTTTAAACTTTATCCTCTGCATCACGTTTTGTTATTATCAACCTACTTGTCTTCATATGTTCAACTATTTTACTTAAATTTTTTGAATTTATATTAATTTGTTATTAATTTACTCATTTCATGTTTTTTATGGTACATGTATTCATTATTTACATTATTTTTAACTTAATTTATTATTATTTTTATCCTTTTATATTTACGTAATTATTCATTATTCATCTATTATTTTATTTACTATTTCTGTTCTCATTCCTGACAGCATTCTGATAGAGTTCCATGACTTCTAATATCACAAAAGCTGATATAAACATATAAAAAAGATTCAGCATTCAATAATGAGAAAACTGATCTAAATAAAAAAATTAACAAATCAACACTGTCATCATCTTTTTTTTTTAAGTGATATTTACTGAATATTTTTAGTGAATCAAGGGAATGTAAAATTTAATAGTATTTATTGTGTCAGTCAGTGGGAAAAAAATAGTAATATTAAAATTAATAAAAATTACAGAATTTTTAATCTAATTTAAAAAGTGCTTAACTTACATAAGGAGTAAGAATAATAATTAAAAAGAAATACATTAAAAATTCCAAGCTTTTTAAACATGCCTGCTTGATTTAGTAGTTCAATGAAAAAAAGAATATTTCTGCTTGGAAACTATTTAAAACGTTTATGATTTATTCAATAAAAATTATAAAGAAACACATTTTGTAAAATGAAATAAATTACACGAAACAGAAATTTTATATTTGAGTCTTATAAAATCAAGCACACTTACTTTGAAATATTTCCCTTTAAACACCAAATATTTAAATTCCCATCAACATCCCCTAAGACTATATAATCTCCTTTTCTTGCAATGCAGGTCACACTACCTACAGCTTGCTAAAAAAATAAGTCTGATGAAATTAAAAACACAAAAACAAAGGTATGTTTTACACATCCTTGAAAAAATATAACATTAAATCTTTTTAATAACCAAAAAAAAAAGTTAAATTTTTACCAAGTCAAATGAAAATTGTCAGACAGAAATTACACATTCTATAATAATAAATGCAATGGAATTATGAACAAAAATTATAGAGTCATTAAAGGGCCCCATTGACTCCCCCCTCACATGTGCTAGATCTCAAATTATCTCAACTCTAAATGTCTGAAACCAGAATATTTCAGATGATTTACTTTTATCTCCTAGGTCAAATAATTTAAGCTTGTTGTTAATATAATCTTTGATTTACATTTAAGGGGGAAAAAAACATGTATACAGTTTTAAAGATATTAAATTAATTTAGATAGAAGGGCCCAACTTGGTGACTGGCTTACAATGTTCAGTTGCTATTAAATGATTATGTGATTTTGAAACCAAGTAAAAAAACAGATCTCTTTTGAATTTTTTTCATTAAAATATAAATTTACTAAAAACTGCACATGCAAAATATTAATATTAAATTTATTACTTTAGGTCAATTGTAGAACAATAGTAATTTAATTTTACTTAAAATGTTTTATTTTAATTTAAAAAATAATTTCTTTTTTCTAATTTTAGTATAATTAAAATATATTTATGCCTTTAGTTGTAAGGTCTATACAAATCAAAATTTAAAATTAGGGGGGGAAGCACCCTTAATTTGGCATAGATTTTGAAAAAAAAAAAAATCTAATCATAATCTCTTGATTTTGAAGGAGATAGAGGTCTTTCTAGTTTAGAAGCAATAAAAATTTTCACTAAATCTCCCCTACCCCCACATTTTCTCATTCCTTCTGAAGGAGAGGGACATGCAGGTGACTGCTCTTGAAAGTAATAAGAATATACGAGATCTAAATATCTATGAGAAACTCAGATTGTTTTTTCTAACTAATTTTTAAATTTTAGACTAGTATGTTTCTCTTCCAATTTGAAATGACAATTATTTTCATTCTTTTATTTTTCCTTGAAATAAAAATTGGTTATATGTTTCATCAAATAAAAAATTATTTAATTGTTTAATCATGTCAGATAAAGTCCCACTTTATTTTACATAAATAAAACTTCCCACTTTATTTCAGATAAAAAAAAAAGATTCCATTTTAAACTGCGTAATTTGCATTGAAATAAGATGCAAAGGACATTTAAATATAAAGAGGAGTTCATCTGTTAAGTTTCATTTGCTAAATGCAATGAAACAACTAATATACTTTTTTTTTTTTTTTTGTGTGTAGTCACCTGCCCCTACCATGCACTTATTCTTCACCCAGGAACTTTCTTAATTCCAGAAAAATAAAAGTTAAATGTTAATTCAAATGTCAAATGTTAATTTGTGACTGCATGTTAGCCCATTTTTCCACAGCATCAGTAACCTCACATTAGACTTGAATTTCTTTTCTCTTAAAAATTCTGAATTGAACTGAAGAAATAAGGAGAGATTTAGGGAGATAGTCACCTCCAAACTGATTTTTGAATCTTGAATAAATCTGGAACAAAATGGCACTTTTATTAGTAAAAAAATCTAATGATAATTTGCTGCACAGTATTGATGCAAATCTCCTGCTTGGACACATTGATTACAACTATCAAAAATGATGGAAGACATGAGCACTATTACTAAAAGTTTAATGGGGTCACGATGGGTCACGATTACGTTGAATTCTTTACATGAATGCAGCACAAGAATTCTTGATTACACTTGAACACATTCCTCATACAATAAGTAAAAAAATAAAATATCTCAAATGGTACTATAGTAAAGTAGGTATCTGGTCTGAAGGAAAAGGCAGCCCAGTTACTAGATTTCCCAAAAATACAATTAGGTTGTGATCCCTTCAGACAGGATATTAAAAGTTCTACATGCATAGTAGTTAACCCATTAAAAACATTTAATCCTGTATTTTCAAACAGAAAACTTACATCAGCAGGCATCACAGAAGCATGCTTAACAACATTGCCTTCAATGGAAAAATGATACAGTTGGCCATTGGTGTCAGTAAACACTAAATGTTCTTTTGTATAAGTAACAGTTTTGGGAGTACTGAAAGATATCAGGCAATTAAAATAAACTCAGAAGTAAATACATTAAATAAACTGATTCAAGATATGAATTAAAAAAATAATTATACTGTAAAATATAATATATAAACATTTACAAATATGAAAGAAAACTCACGTAAAATTTTCAGATGGACAATCTAATGTCGGAGTGTTTGAATCTTTTCCTTTGTCAAATGACAAGTCTAATGACGAATGAGTTTTTTTGAAATATCCTGGTGACCATTCCTTTAAGAAGAAAAAAATTAATTAAATTATCTCTTCTGTTGGTCCACTAAATTTTTTTTAACTTGATTTCCTAACATCAACAGAATTCAATAATTGAAATTGTGTAACTTCCTTGATAAAAAATAAGCTAAAAATATTTTATACAGTACAAAATCTGAGATCCGGACTTGTCGAAACTTTGGCAATTCCAGATTGGACGTTTTTCTGGATATTAGAACCTGATTTTTAAATCTCGTAAGATGACAAGTAGAAATTATAAAAGAAAAAATATGAGAAAATGAAGCATTTATGACCTTAAAATAAATAAAACTTATAAAAAAAAGTACAAAAAAGTTCAATATTTATTTGCTTGCTTTCAATCCAAGTCCTTCCTTTTTTATGCTAATATTTTCTCTTCAATTGTATAGATAGATGTAATTTCTTGTTCAGTTACAAAGTTGTAATATTCAAATCCTGTAATTTCCACATCAAGAATTCCCATTAAATTGTCAATTGAAATTTTTTCATAATTAACTCTCTCTTTCTCACCTTCTTCATTCTCGGTAGCAATATTTTCTGGATTTTGAGCCATACTACAGATTTGCTGGCTCTTAGTTGACTGATGATTTGGTAATAATGATAGATTTATAACTGATAGTGCTTGATTATAAAAGTATAATTTTAAGTTTCATTATTTGGTAACATTAACATTTTTCTTGTTTATAAAAGACTGAGTTAATGTATCTGGCATCAGTACAGAATGTTATTGGCAGGTATGTGGTAGTTCTTACTGTGATAAGTATTTAATAAAGCTTTTCTTATATATAATATATATGTATATATATATATATTTAATATATATACACATTAATTTTCAATGCTTCTTTTGAAGTAGATGATGCTTAAACAATATGACATTTAGAAGTCATCAACAACTGAAGCTCTTTCATCGTACTGAAAACCTTCTGCTTTAACATCTTCTTTTATTACCACTTCTCCACATTTCTTAACAAACTCCATTAACTGAAAAATGTTGCATTTTATTCGAAGTACCTGAAAACCTTGAAATTCACGGCTATCATAACAAAGCTTAGCTAACGTCCACAATGCCCTACTGGCAATGTATCATAAGATTAATAATTAGACATGCTGTTCCTTTAAATTTTGCCTTGATTCTGCCTCACCTGAGAAAATTAAGCCTGATTACATTAGTTATTTATTATACTTACAAAAATTTCCTGCACATGCCCAAGGCTTACATGAATCCTAAATAATTAAATTACCACATATACTTTGGCTAAAGCTAGACATTTTGCAGTCCTATGCAGCTTCTGTGGGACTGAAATTCTGCTGCCAAGGCTCCCTAAATTTTAGATTTTACTATCCTTTAATTTTATTACTTGGTACTTCTATTAATTCTAAATATTTTGCCTTCCTTGGATTCTGCCACCTGGTGCAGTCACACCAGCTTTAACACCATCTGGAGCTTAACTGAATAACAAATCTGTTATTTTCAATTCAAACAGCACTAAATACAACCTTTTGGCCTATGAGTATCATTTACGAAACGAATTTTCTGCATACAGGAAAAAACTTATTAAATTACTTGTCGTCAATACACTTAACACTTTGCAGTGGAATTAGCAGAAGTCTGTAATCTTCACCCAGCGTAATGTCAACATAAAAGGTATTACAAATAAATTAAATTACTAACATTAAAAATAAAAAACTAATACAAAAAAGTTTAGACATCACTGCAAGAGTCCTTTTTAAAATTACACTGTGTTGATAATTATGCGGTGATGAAAGCAAAAAATAATAAATAATGATTCACTAGGTTGACATAAGTGAAAGTAAAATTAAGAATTGAGACTATCCACATGTTTTATTATGAAAAATATCAAATGCATTTTAATGCCTAAAGCATTAAAAAATAGCTTAGGAGGTTGCTGGTGATTCAGATTTTAGACCATTCTGGTTACTGGACATCTGGATTTCGGACTTTGTACTGTATATGTATGTATTCAGATAACACTCATTATCGATAATGCCAAAACAAAATGAATTTGTTATATTTATAATAGATATGCAATTTCATGAAAAAAGGTAATTTAAACTGCACAATATATTTTTATCTAATATTTAAGAATAATCTAATACTTAGGAATACTTCTTTGGATTCCATAACAATTATTTTTACTTCAAATTATTTTTAAGTGGTTTTAAAAATGAACAACATTAATGTCAAATATGAACTTTACTTTTTTTATATCAAATATGAACATAAATATTAACTTATCAAATATGAACTTTTATATGCATAAGAAACTTTAAATGTTATTTTGATTACATCTTCCAGTTACATATTTATGTCATTGAGGCTTAAAATGGACTTCAAGTTAACTAGAATGTGGCAATGCAAAGCTACAAATGGAATTCATATGTGAAAAATAAATTATTAACTTATACAATGTTTAAAAGCATTTTGATCCCCTAATTCAATTCAAGTATAAATGCTTATCAATAATCTCACATGACGCAGAAGGCTCATACCATTAAAAAAATCCTTAATACAAATCACCTTTTTGTGAAAAATACACTTTTAAAATGGGTATATTGTCATGGATATTTTATTACTCATATCTTTCACATAAATTTTACAAAATGCATGCAAATTTTATTTCATTGAAGTCTAACCAAATAATTTCAATTTGGTTTTATAATAATTTCAGCATATTAAACTATTAATTGGATATCAACTTACAAGAGCAGTTACAATTGGGAAATTTTTAGGCATGACTCTTAGAAGAACAAGTTGACGAAGATCCCATATTTCAAATGGCTCCTCTTTAAAAGCAACGATAACATATTGCCTAATATTTATTTCCAAAACATGAAAAAATAAGATTCTTAAATCACAAGAGTGAGGCATATGAGAAACATCTTTCAAATATTACATAAAATATATAAATACACTTTAATGCCTTATTCATATTTAAAAAAATACAAGAACAATAAATAATTATGAATCATAATATATTATAAATAATAACAATTCATATCTCATACATAAAAATTATAAAACT
This sequence comes from Stegodyphus mimosarum, assembly GCA_000611955.2. Classification (NCBI taxonomy): domain Eukaryota; kingdom Metazoa; phylum Arthropoda; class Arachnida; order Araneae; family Eresidae; genus Stegodyphus; species Stegodyphus mimosarum. Next base: position 66,847 of record KK117081.1, on the reverse strand, counting down.
GAATCCTTCACAGAATGTTAGTTTAAGCAATGTATGTCAGTAAATAACTTCCATTCTCCTTCTTTTTACCTCAGAGGGGAAAAGAATGCTATGGTAGGTATTTACAGTATTAAAATAATTTGTTTACTCCAAGTGACGTAGCATGTACATTAATTCTGCTAAATATGAATCTGATACTTAAAAATCTAAAAAGTTCATAATATACATAATTCAATTCTGAAGATCACAAGATATGACAAATAAGAAAAAAATTACCTAAGAGCAAAAAAAAAAAATCTTGTACTCTTCAGCATTGTATGGAATACATTATTCTTTCAAAATTCCTATTATGTGCATTTACAAAATATTTCTTAAGAGCCAGAAAGGAAGCTCTGTCCATTCAATTAAGAGAGTTAAAATTCAAAATCCCACAAACACTGTTCTTTAAAATTTTCTCCTAAATATGAACTTTCAGTTGTTAAAATTTATGATAAAAACAGAAAACACTTTTTTATGGATAACAGCAACTTTAATCGTTATATGTCAATCTAGACAATTCTAATTAAAAACCTAAACATGTCAATAAAAAAAGTGCAAGTTTATCTCAGAAAATCAAATACGTAATATCCACTTACATACATGATTTAAATATATTCCACATAAAACATCTTGACATTAAATATATTAAATTTAAATTACTTAAAGCTTTCAGATATGGAGGAAATTTGAATTATAACATATGAAATTTGACAGTATGGCCAGTTATTTAGTAAGATGTAAAATATTAAGGAAAATTACCCATTCAACTGAACGCAACAGTCATGAAATTTGAAATCAAATATTTCACTTTTTAAATATACTATCAAAAATTTCAAATGCAAAATTTTAATAAGAAATTATTAAGTTACACATTTAATAACCAGACATCTAAATAAGAAGGAGAACAAATGTTTCTAAACTGTTAAAATTATCCACTACCCAAGATTCTCCACCACCAAGATCACCCATTCTGATTCTCCATTACAAAAGAAATTTTAAATTAACAGATTTTTAAATTTCTGAAAATAGGTACACAAATACTTAAATGCACTGAAGTCAAACCTGAATTTTTCTGTCATACAAACTATTTCTTGGAAATGTGGTGAAAATAATAGCCTATGTGAATAAGTGCATGAATAGATATGTATTTTTACAAATGTTGTTTAAAAGAAATTTGCAACAAAGATTTTTATAGAAATACACTTCAAATTCAAATTAATGGATGGTAGCTTAATATACATAATTATATAAAATACAAATAGAAATAACAACTTTTAGATTTTTTAATTGATTGGTATGGTTTTATAGCACAAACCCATAGATAGGTTATTTTGCATAAAACTATAACAATACTAATATCAAGTCTGAAATCTAGATCTCATGGATAAAATATTGATATATGTTAAAATGGATAAAATGGCTATGTGTAAAATTAATAAAAAATCATCACAAAATACTAAGTAGTTTAATATCCAACAGATTAAAATAAATGGTAAAATTTTATTTCCTTTAAAAGTGGAAACAAATTAGAATGAGAATCTTTCCTAATTAGTTCAACAAAAGTTAAATTAAGAGAGTTAAAATATTTTAGCCTGAGATATCTAAAAGATGTAAATTAAAATGTGCTGAACATACAGTGGTACATTACACTTTACACATATTAATGCATTCTCACCAGTAAGCAAATGTCTATGTGTGACCTATTCTTATGAATTAAAAGTGAAATACTGAGGTGCTTTTAATTCTTTTAAATTAAAAGTGCCTCTCCCTTCCTGATTCTGCTCAATTCCAGCAGTCTACTCTGGTTTTTACCCTCCATATTTTATTACTTGTTTGAAAATCCCAGGTTAAGTTATTTGAACATGTCAAAGAATATGAGGGCTATCTGCTTGGAAGGAATTCGTCTGTGGAGGATTTTCTGTTGCCATTGTTGCTGATATCAGCACTGTTGCCACTCAGAAAAATGAGGATGATAATTTTGTGCAGTTTTTAAATTTAATTTTTCTCTTGGATACTGAACATTTGTCGAGAGAAGGTAATGGGATGTCGGTTAATTTATTTATAAGGATAATTAATATTTGCATTAAGGGATATTGCTTATTTCAGTGTAATTCTTTTTTTATATGTAATACTTTTTTTGGGGGGGATTAAGATGTTTTGCAGAATAAGATTCTGTGTAGTTTTTAAATTTAATGTTTCGTGTGCCCTTTAGGCATTTTTCCACCTGGCATTTAAAAGCCAGATGAAGGCTGGTCATGTAGCGGCTAGTAATTTATATGCTCTGGCATGATACAGCTCACACCACTGGGAACTGGAGTTGTCTTATGTATCTGAGAAAGTGTTTTGACACGAAGACAACTAGAGGAAAATTGCAACACCACCCTTAATATATTCAACAATCTTTGTCATACAATAAAAATCCAATTGTCACACGTAAAATCGCATGCATTCATAATACACAAGCCACGGCAAACAATCACCAGGAACCCCATGCTGCGAATTGGAAACAATAAAATAAAATGTGTGAAGACCATCAAGTACTTAGGACTCACCATAGATCAGAAATTCAATTGGATACCACATCTCCAAGAAAAGAAGCTAACCACTGCCAAAATCGCAAAAGCATTAAGGATTGTGAAAGGATATTCCTGGGGTCTTAACCATCGCATTATAAAAATTCTTTTAAACACAGTAATCAATAAAATAATCACCTACGGAGCTGCTATTTGGGCCTTTCCCATGACAGCAAGAAAAATTCAGACTCTTAACTCAATTCAACGACCTTTCTTATTCAATATTACCCGATCATTCTCAACAACCTCCACCAATACACTGCAAACAATAGCTGGGGTGACTCCACTACCAATTCAAACAGAAATCGAAGTACTGTCCACAATGATCCTACAACTCAAGAAAACTGCCACGTACAACGACATCATTTTCAATCCACAAGACTATGAAGAAAAGCCACTGAAATATAACAGACATCCCGCTCTGGGTCTTCACAACCTCAGTTGCAACCTCGACAAACCACCTCCATCAACTGAATTTACTGCATACACGGATGGCTCAAAGATCCAACATAAGGTAGGAAGCGGTGTCACCATAAAAACAAAAACAAGCCTTCATTTCAAATGGCAAGGTCACCTGAGGCTGCAAAACAGTGTATATCAAGCAGAGCTCATAGCCATACTAAACAGCATTATGCAACTTAGAGGGCTAAATACTGATACTATCCATATAATCACCGACAGTCAGTCCTCCATACATGCCATCAAACAACAGGACACAAATTCTCCAATAGTCCGGCAAATTCAAGACATCATAAGCACAAGTAATAAGAAATTTGTCCTGTCATGGACCAGAGGGCACAACGCTTGTGAAGGCAATGAAAAGGGCGATTTTCTAGCAAAACAGGCAGCACTAGAACAAACAGGATGTCAAATTCATATCCCATGGCCTAAATCAGCATTAAAGTACAAACGAAAACAAATGGCGAATGAAAAGTGGCAACATCAGTGGGAACAAGTACCGCAAGGACGACGTACATTCGAACTGCTGCCCAAGGCTGATGAAAATACCACAATATCAACCTACTTTCTCACCCAGTACATCTCGGGTCATGGTCCCTTTCCCTAGTATTTTTATGATTGGAATATGGCTACGTCGGATAGATGCATATGTGGGGAAAGCGGAGACTCTGAACATTACATGTTTCAGTGTCCACTAACATCAGCCCATCGCATTCACCATCCCACCAATACTGGAATAGAATTAGAAGATTCATCATTAAACCATAAACTCTTCCAAAACATCAAAAATATTATCGATTACCTACAACACCAAGGACTGGACCTCTGCCATCCATAGCATACAATGCGAAATAATTCTCCAAGTTCAGAAAATGAAATAATAAGAATATCCACTCTTCACCCCCTTACTATGCAGGAGTGGCATTAGAAAACACACTTAAATACCCCATTTATTGAGATAATCGTAACTTTTCTTATATCTACTCAAACTACGAACTATGAACTACTTCATACTGTGCAATGTGTGACAGATACACCAGTACTATGCACTCAACACTATGTACCACGAAATGAATTCATTAACTGTGTGCTGAAATGTAAACCATGCTAAGAATGAACTTATAAACTGCGAACCGTGTGACAAAATACCAAACAAGCAACGAACCACGTAGTATAATCATTCCTCCCCCCCACCAACAAAACTCCAAACCGAAACACAAAAGAAATATGTATATACATCTCTAAATGACTAATTGTATTTATCCATTCTATACTTATTGTATTTATCCATTGTATTTATCGTATTTATCCATGTAATTGCAAAGTACCCGTGTATTGCAAAGTATATCTTATGTCAATATCGTCTGTAATGCAAATTATACACTTTTAATATATAACTATTATAAACGCTGCAATATAAACAAATGCCTGAGCATGGTGCTAGCATGCCCCGTGAGGGTGCACTTTCATAGACAGTTAGTGCAGTGGAGCGATACCAATTTTGCCCATGGCAATGTTTTGGTGTCCCCTGTACTTCTTTGTTTCTGTCTGTCTGTCTGTTTTGATGCTAATGCATTGGGAAGTCTATGGTGTTATTTTCCAAGTTAGGCACATTAAATTAGGAGTTCTTTCAGGCTGGAGCTTAGAGGGAAAAATGCCAATGAACAGTTACATCTACTTGAAATAAAAGCAAATCTTGCCAATTCTATCAGCAATTTCTTTACTTCTGCTGATCAATACGTCTTCCTTTTCCAAAACAGAAAGTTAATGGTAAACTCCAGATTTTTCTTTAACATATTACTAAACTCTTTTGATCACATAACTAGCCAATCTGGATAATGCAAATAGATAGCCTTCATGCTCTCAGAAGATCAAGGTTCTTTAATGCTTGCTACATATAATATGTTTGATGGAAAGCAACTGGCCACCTTTTCTAACCTTTATCCTCCTAGCATCACAGTCATTTTGGTCTTCAAGCTCTGTTACAATTTCCTCCACATACAGTGATAAAAGGTCTGTCTTTGAGATTATTCTTTATGAATAATTTAGAGATTTATGGACAAACTGTAGTATTAACGTATTCCACTGATGTTATTTTCAACAGATTCACAGATTGCTAGTTGTCTCAATGAGAAGGATGCCAGATTTCAGTCATTTGATGTTCTTAATGTTCTTAGGTTCACCTGCCACAGATAAAATACATTCATTGATGAGGAAGGGAGACATTTTCCTAAGCTCACTTTCTGAATTACTTATCACTAAGAAATATGGAGATCAGTCAGTATATAAATCATTTGGCATTTGCTTTGGGGTGATGCTTTCCAGTAGTATTACAAACTTTAGAAATTTTTATTACATAATGGTAGAACAAAGATTCGGGTCCATACTGCCCTACCCACCATGGAGCCCACTGAGGAAACACAGATTCATCTGCAAGGGCTAGCCGGATCTATATATAAACTGAAGCTCCCCGGTCAGCTTTCTTGAAAGTTTATTTCCAAGCCATTGAAAAGCTCACAGACTGAAAACTGAGAGGTCAACTCACTATGATCCAGTAATTAAAGTCACTGAAGTTGGTTCCGGGTTTTAGTTTTGGTGATTTAGTAAGCTAACAACCTGGACGTTTTACATTCCTATCCCCATATACAATGTAATTATTATTTACAAAATGTATTTCAGCAATGTAATAGCAGCCATTTAAGAATCAGCAATTGCAAATACACAATGCACTTCAGCAGTGTAAAACTGTATCAGCAGCCATTTAAGAATCAGCAATGTAACATTAGCAATCACGAGCATTTTATAATTAAGTTTAAAATGTCCAATTATTCATTAAATTTGCTTATATAATAAAATTAGATCTTTTGAACAACAACAAAGATTGAAAATCTTCTTTTGCTAATGCAAATTGAAAACATAAAGCAACACAAAAATAGCTCTGTAAAAAAAAAAAAAAAAAAAAAAAGGCTACATTGAAATTACATACAAATATATTATAGGACAGAAACTACCAAAAATATATTATTACTTAATTAGAAATGCAATTTAGATGTTTTTATACAGAAATAAAAAAAATTATCTATTAATAAATACTTCTAGATACAATTATCAAACCATTATGACAAAAATTCATTTCCAGTTAATATAGAAACACAAAAACATTTTTAAAGCTCAGATAACATATTTCAGCCACACAGAAGCACAAGCCATTACTTATCCATATCCTTTCACACAAAATAAAAACATAAAATATTTCTGTTTTTAATATGCTACCTGAGATAAGACACACGAATCATATCAATAGGAGATTCTTCATTTTTCTCTCCACGTAAGGATTTTGTTCTTCCAGATTGCAGATCAGTTAAGACCAACTCATTTCGTACATGGCCAGAGCTGTTTACAGTATTTGGGTGAGAATATGATAAAAAAGATGTCAGACCTATCCACTCTATTCCTCTGAAACAAAAAATTATGTATTTCAGGCTTTTGTGCTCTTTAGAATTTAAAAAATTTCAGTTCTTTCTCAAACAAATGGTTATCTTTACCTCACAGGAGAAGTATGAAGGGCATATTCCTTTTCAATAATTCCAGTTGCCATATTTATTACTTGAATGCTTCCACCAGCATTACCTAAAATATAAATTTAATATTCAATTCCTCTGCACATGATCCATGATGAAAACATTTCATTAATTTAATCATGCCCAAAAAATTAGCCCAATAATAGCGTGCGTGTAATTAAAAAAAAATGCTATAAGATTTGCCCAATAAAGCAATGTATCCTCTTTAGGGAGTATTATTCAGGGATTATTATGACATAATGAATGAAAAAAACGATGAAAAATACAAACTTAAATATACTGCACAAACACTTTGGCCTGGCTGTAGGTAGAAACAACAAGTCTTATTGTAATTTCATTGAAAGAATGTGTAACAAATGTAACAAAACTGTTAATGATGGCTTAAATTGCAAATTTAGAAAAACTTTAAGAAACATCATAAAAAAGTCTTTCAAAAAATCAAAATTAAAGCCTAAAGAACTGAAGTTGCCAAAAGCTGCAATCAGTAATACAATCTAGTATATTGTGGCAGGGGGGGAAATCCAAATAAATCAGAATTTGTAATAAAAGTACTAAAAAAAATTATAATGCTTATCTAATAAAATATAAGAATATTGCTAGTACATTGAAAAAGAGAATACAAGAATATTTAAACAAAACATTAAAGAGCAGTATTAAATTTGAAACGCAATTTTATTTCTTAGAGTTTCAAACAAATTTAAATTTCAACAAATAATTTCAAACAAAATTAAATATATTAGTAAACTTGGATATCTGTAGCAATATATACAGGATGTTCAAAAAAGAAGAATACAAACTTAATTTAAACATTGATCCTAGATATGTACTTAACTATAAAATTTCTTAAAATAAGGCAAAGAGTTTTATAAGAATAATTTCAACATTATGGGATGGTTTCCGCTCCACAGAGCAAAAATTCCAGTTCATTAAATATTCATTGCATTTTAATAAATTAAAAAGAAATGACTTTTTATCTTAACTTATAAATCACAGAGACGTTCAGGATTTGGATCAACATATTCACTGCCAAATCTGATATGGTCATAAAAATATCTCTTATTTGTTGTGATTTTCAAAATATGTCACAAATAGATATGTTTTTACATCCTAAACACTTAGTTATTGTATCTACATTTTAAGATATAAATGGCCTAATTCAGTTGCCAAGAATAATTATTTAACCCCTTCCTAAATGCTAAACACCTAAACATTGCATGCATTTCCTACGACAATACGTATACTCGGAGATTTAGGTAAGACTGAAGATTCATTAGGTTATATTGATGCAGGAATGTGAAAAATGTACAATGCCTTGCCGAGATTCGAACTCTGGTCCTCTCAAATACACATCGGGCATGCTTCCAATTACACCCTGAAAACATGCAGAAAGGAGAAAATACCTTATATACCTTCCCTTTCAAATGGCAAATGGAGATTAGGGGACTTAATTGCCAAATCCTGGTGGTGATGAATTATTGCTCATCACCTTTTAGTTCAAGTGCTACTGGTGGAATCATTAGATTTTTCTTTTTTTAGCTAAGTCAGGAAACTGAAGAAATCCACAATGCCCTCACTGGAATTCGAACTAGGGACCTACCCAAATAAACATCATGCATGCTTCCAGTTACACCATGGAGGCATGTGGAAAGAAGACAGAAAATACTTTATAGGCAGTCACTTACAAGTATTCTCATAGTTGAAACTCAGTTTGTCAACTATACATTTGCTGCCATATACACTCTTAGACAAAAAAAAAAAAAAAAAATGACGCACCGAGAAGATATAAAGCAAGTTTAACACAAACTGATATGCATACAGGTTTCGATGGAAAATGCAAACTTTTATATTTTGGCAGCCAATGAATGAACGGTTGTTGCTACAGGGCATCTGATCTGTGAAACTGACAGGATATTTAAGAGGAGAAATTACGATTCCAGGTCATAAATTCTTCACAAATTTCATTCTGTGTACTCTGATAGACAGCAACTATGCCTCACATACAGGTGCGCGAGCGATATGCGCAGATGTCAGAATTTGAGAGAGGTCATTTAGTTGAGTTCAAAGAAGCCAGTTGGTCTTATCAGCAAATAGCTTGACACTTTTTGACAGCTTGACAGCTTTTTCTCACTTGACTAAATAAATAACACTCACATAGTATTAAAAGCCACTGTAGTATTAAAAATATTGCTCACTGCAGTATTAAAAGCCTTGAATACTTTTCTTAGAAGCAGCCTTTCTGGAATTTTGAAATGAAAGCTCATTACTTATTGCTATAATTCTCTTGCAAAATTTCACAAGAGAGTTCATTTACTTGGAATTCATAAAATTTTGGAGGTTATCAAGAGCACAATTCCAAGTTTCAGCTTTATATAACAGCTTAGTTTCCCAGGCAAAAGAACGAAACTAAAAATTAAAAACTAGATTTTGTAATCTACCAGGATTCTTCAGGTAAAACTAGAGTAGTTCACAGCTGTGGTTATGGATGTCAACATTTCCAAACCATAGGCACATAACTATTGAATTGTTTGAAATTTCATTTTATTATTATTATTTTTTTAACCATCAAAAAGAATGCCTGTATTTTTAACCAACCGATTTCATTCTAAATTATATTGTCATTATATATCTTGACAATTGATATTTCAAAGCTTACATGTAGAAAATTTTGTTTGATTCTCTTCAATTATTTTCTTTTGATATCCTATGAAATATGAAAAATCAAAAGCCGCATTTTCAGCATATTTATTTTTTTATTATCTAACAGATAAGAATTCTGCTCAATCAAGGAAAAAAATTGTGTGATATATAAGTAAACGATGGGTTCACAGAATGCCAGTACCAAAAGTGGTTAACAAAACTTCATTCCAGCAACTCCGATATTAAAAATGTACCACGCTCTCGAAGGCCAGTTAAAGTTGATGAAGATAAGTACTGATTGAAGAAAACTGACAAATAATAATATGAAAATCATCAAGAGTTGAATTTAACTATTATGACCATGTGAAATTACTTGGTTTCATTTCAAAGAAAATTACATGGGTTCCATATGTTCTTAGGGGAAAGAGAAATGCTCTGTCAAATTGCCACACTGACTGGCTTTGCAAATGTGAAGCCAGTCACAGATGGAAGAAAAATGATATATCCAGTAAATCATAACTGGCCAACTTTCTTGAATGCCAAGAAAATAATCTATCAAGTAAATCCTAACTGGTAATGAAAAACAGATTGTTTACAACGTTATCAAATGCAAGCAATCATGGAGCAAAAAAAATTAGTTTTGTGAAAGCACTACAAAAGTTTCATCATGATAACTATAATGTTTCATCATGATAATCATGATAACTTTCATGATTTCATCATGATAACTACTACAATGTTTATCATGATAACGTGAGATTTCACGCAAGTTTGATCATTTTCATAAGGCGTTACAGCTAGATGGGATGTGTTACCTCACCCACCATGGTCGTAATATCCAACATGTTTGGATTATTACTCGTTCTTTAAAAAATTTACTTCATATGAAGATGTCAAAAGTTACTTGAATTAGTATTTTGTAAGCAAAGATCAGAGCATCAGCTGCCTAAGTGCAAATGAAAGAGATAGTTCATTTTCACTTAGGCAGCTAAGGAAGATGGTTCTGTAGTTAAACCACTGAAACCAGTCCTGCAAAATTTATATATATTACACTGATTCTTGTTGTTTGACTTCTCCAATAATCAAATGGAATTTTGCTTAGGAATTAGCTTAGGAATGCTGATGCACTTTCAAGAAGACCTTGTGCAGAAAAATGCAAACATTCTTCGAAAGCCGAGGAAAAATATGGCTTTGAAGCCCCAGTAGTCAGACATATTAACACTAATTCTGTAACATCAAAGAATGATCCATGGATAGTGGAAGATCCTGAATTGCAACCTTTAATAGAATTAATGGAAAACAGGCATGAAAAACTTAACTGACAAGAAATGGCCCCCTTTAGCAGTATGGAATAGTACTGCATATCCAATGAATGCCTTCTACAAAACCTAAAAAAGTACAATCTTCAGGATTGTACTGCACAGAACGTGCAATCTAAGTGACACAGCTTTCTGGTCCTGCTCATGAAGAAATGTATTTAAATAGCTCCAATCTTAAATTTTTATAATTTTTTATTTTAATCTCTGTTTTAATAAGCTTAACTCATTCATAAAACATTGATTCATTAAGATTATATTTACATTATTAAAGAAAGCAAAAAAGCAAAGTATTTTAAATTATAATCTAATACATATAAAAAAAAAATTCTCACGACCGGATAAAGGCAATCATGCCACCGACGGGGTTAATGAGAGGGCTATGTAGATACTTTACCTGTAAATACTGAAATTCCTTTTATTACACTGTTTTTCTATTTAGTTATTTATTTTGCATTCAAGAGTAAATATATTTTTTTATATCAGTTCTTGTTTATTATATGAAATCACTAATTTTCTTGATATGAGAGTGGCAACATTCAGAAAGTAAAACTGCCCGTGTAAAATGAGAGATACACTTTTCATGGGCCTTGGTGACTCATCTTTATCGATATATTTAGAAGCCTGTGTTACATTGACCAGTGCATAAGTCCATAGAAATAAGGCTAAGAGAGTTTGGGTGAGTTGTTTCTGTTGCTGTTTTAGTCATTACTTAACTATGAGGTTTAGATGAATTGTAAGTTTTACTCTGCGAGAAAGTTTTGAAAATTGCTGATGTTTCTTGCATACAAAAGAGAAATGATCTATTGCTTATTTATGTTCTGCTTAAGCTGTTTGAAGTCATTTATCATGCTGTTTGTAATCTATTTTTATTTATAAATTGTTAATTCTCCCTGTGTATATGGAGTGATCCCTAAGAGAGATATGAATGAACCAATAGTCTGCAACAATGTATAATTAAGGGGGGGATACCATAAAAAGAAAAGAAATTACTTTTTGAAAAACCTAATATTAGGAAAATGGCTTGAAAATCCACTTATGAAAAGCAATGAGGGAAAAAAAGGGGACTTTTTCAAGATACAGAGTCTCTACTGCAGAATAATGGTCAGCCATGTTTTGTTACTACAGCATCACCAGCTTTATCTAAATATGGTGGGACAGCTTTACTATAAGCTACCTATATCCTTACTTAATGCCATATGCTTTCTGGATATTGTCATTACTTAAAGGATAATATCATATATTTTTCTTCTAGATTAAGAAATGAAAATGCCACAGCCACATTCCTAAAAGGAGATGTTTTAAAAAGGTACGTTTTATATTTCAGATTTGTTCATAAAATCCTGTCAAAAATGTAAATTAATGTTAAGGATTCTGTTTTAAAAAAGAATAAATAAAGGCCCATAGAATCATTTAGTTTTGACTTCTTAAAAAAATATGAATAATTTTCAATCACCTTATTATAGTTTGATTCTCAAATAGTAAAATTCAGAAACAAAGTTTGAACATTTTTATTTAAATAAATTAAATGCATACCAATTGCCATAAAGGGTTTATATACAGCCCAATTCCGGAATGTTACTGGTGGACACATTCTTATGACATGAGGTGGAGCAGCCAAAACACTTAGATTACCAGACAGGAAAATCTTGAATCTTGTATTTTTTAGTGGTTTCAGGCCTAACATTTCATTGTGATAGAGCGCAGGAGAAATTTGATCAGAAAGTGTACTAGCAGGATGACGAGCTACAGATGGCAAAGGCAGCAATGATGCCTTCTCAGAAGTACTTTCAGATTCACTTTTTGAAAACAAATTTCTATCTAATACTGAAGATAAATAAGGAGGCAAACAACAAGTTTCTTCTTTCTGCAAAATAAAAAATACTATGACAATTTTTTGTTAAAAATGTAAAAAATATTATAACATACCTACATAGCTGCTAACCTTGAAATATGGGGGGGGGGAGGTTCTTGCACTGCATGGCAATACCATTTTAAAGGGATGCCAAATTTAATTAAATTCATTTTATTAGTAACAATTCACGTTATCAAACTATTTATAATAGGTTTCTGGTATAAAATATATTAATATTTAATTAGATATTCGAAATTTTATGTTCTTGGGCTAATTTCATTTTGCAATTTTCTTATATTTTTGCACTGAAAAAATCCTCAAAAGAGAAGGAAAGTTTTTATTTACTAAAGAACTTTTAAATATGCTGAAAATAAAGGTACTTCCTTATTATAGTAGCCCCTAGGATTGAGTCGCTAATGAACCGAGATAGCTCTCCAGCTTGTGAAATGCAAAGATAAAAATAAACAACACAATATACAATAACAGCAATAATACATGTTGTTTCCTAAGAATATTCTTAATAATCATTATGATAAAGTCATATTACCAAAACTGCTTTCAATAGTTCATCAAAAACATAAGTACATTCACGTAATTTCTCTATACACATTTCTAAAAGATATGATTCGAGGAGATGTCGAGCTATGCCCTGTTGTTTTTAATTATGCCACTTGATTAAACTCCATATTCTTTCCAGATTTTAAGTATGAACACACATAATACTACTATAAGAACATGTGGCAAGAGCAAAAATGTAAAACAAAACAAGGTATACAAATACGTGATGAGATTTTGACAAGGCATCTCGGTTGATTAGCGATTCAATCCTGGGGCCACTATCAGAATAAAATTAATAATTAATATGTTTATTACTGTGTGGATAAACTTAGTAATATACCATAATGTACCATACATCATTGTAAAACAAAATTAACTACAGATATTAACTGATTAAACGTTGCTTGTCTATAGCAGATTAAAATGTTCAGATGAAATCAAATTTTATGAGAAAAATTATGCTGTAAACCACTATGGAATGGAATTTGCACAATTTAAATTCCACTAATTCAATAAATTACACTTATTGCTGGGAAACGTTTTTCTTAGTAAAAGTTGAAAACCAGGAAATTCAATGATCTAGCAGATGAATGGGGGATGTGATGAAAAACGAGTATCGTGGAAAAAACTAGAAGAGTTGGCAACTATGTTATAACTATGATTGAAAAATAAGTATTAGAATAACGCTGTCAACTTTCATAAACTGAAAAGCCAATTAGTTTTAGCTAATAAAATGCTACAATACATTAGTACTTTCATAGAATAAACGGTACATGCATATATAATAACTAGAAAATTATTTTGATTAATAATTTAATTAAACAAATGTCTGAAAATTATAAAAATAATAGAGAATACCAAGCATTAAATCAGAATATTGATGATGACTGATTGAAAGAGACCCATGAGGGCAGGGATGTAATTAACACGAGTTTATGACTTGTGCTTACTGGGAATTCCTCATTCAGGGTTACCAAGTCCTGTTGGATAGGGAAAGTACATGCTGGTTCCTCCAATGTAGTGCACGTGCAGCCCCGCACACCTAAGGGCATCACAGACCTACTACTGGTCTGTCTCACGTGGCTAAACAATGCTTGTCCCTCTAAGAAGAATGTCCGACTTGAAGGATCGGAGTGTCTATTTAGTAGGCTAGAGTCTTGTTCATTATTGGAATTAACCAGACAAATCGCTTCACCAGTTAAGAACGGCCATGCACCACCACCCACAGAATCAAGAAAGAGCTCTTAACCTGTCAATCCTTCCTGTGTCCAGCCAGGTATGTCTTCCTGTGTTGAGTCAAATTAAGCAAGACTCATGCAACAGTCGTCATTTTATATATAAAATATACAGTGTGCCTGTAAGGTGTTAAATGTACTAAAAATCTAGACAAAAGAAACAATTTTATGTTGCTAGCATTCTCATAAACCTTCTGAGTACTTTTATTATAACTATTATACTATTATAATTATTGTTAACTATTGACATGCTCTTTAATTTTCTTAACGTCCTTTTATTTTATTGAATATCTGTAATGCACTCAAAAGGATAACTTTCAATATAACATGTATGTACAACAACATACAGGTAATCTCAACTGTCAAATCTGAGAACTAAAGGAGATCAATAAGAATAGTTACACATTTATTAATAATAAACTTCTTGAAGATGTCTGCATTGCATAAACAGAACATATCACTTCTTGCTGTTCAAGATTTGAATTCATAACAGGACATTTAAGTTCTTTACATAAGTAGACATTGTTTAAAGTCAATTTAAAATGTGATGCAATCATTGTCAGTTGTTATTGTTTGGCAATTTTGCTGGGATTAGTTGAGAAATTTAATCCTAAAATATCATGGATAGTATATTGTGCAAATGAAACCAACATTAACAATTTAATTAATTTTTCACTGGAAATGCCTATCATGGAAAATTTGATTATACTGTCAAATTGATAAATTTGACTATATAATTAACACTTAAAGTGAAAAAGGTAAAAAAAAAAAAAAAAAAAAAAATGGTGCTAAAATCTAGCACAAATGCAGCTAAAATTAATTAAATTATTAATAGAGATTATTTCTTTAGAAAATGAAGAGTATAAATTATTGTTAGTATAAAACTTATTGTGATTTAACTAAGCAGAAAAAACTTTATAAAAAAAATTAAATATAAAAATTTACATTAATTATTGTTGATCCCATGAAAAAAGGTTGACTTTTTAAATCCTTCTCAACAAAATCACTAACAGTTACTGAGATCTGATCATGTATCTTTCCTCTTGTATATTAAATGAAATTCACTCCAATCCAATCTTCATTTTCTAAGGAAATAATCTTTATTAATAATTTAATTATATATATATATATATATCTATTACATCCAATTTCCACTCCGAATTTTAAATCTACAAATATAAGAACATTAAATTTATGACAAAATTCTGAACTGCACGTCAATAAGACATCAACATAATTTCATTTTAAATACAGAAAAAATATGGACAGTCAAATACTGGACAAAGCAATTTTAAAATAAAAAAACCAACCTTCTGCATAGCTGCAACTTCCAGAAATAAAATCCTACCATCACTGACCAGTAAGGCAATTTTGGTTTCACTGAGAGGACAAACAGCCATTCCAGTTATTTTTGCATGTTTTGTGAGTCTTAAAGCATCAGACTGACACTGGAGGTCATAAGTTACTTCCAAGCTAGCATCGTTTGAATTCACACCTGTATCTGAACCTAAAGGGGTAAAGAATTGATTACTTGGCATTAACTCACTATTTAATATGATAATAAACAATTAGATTTTCTCAAACATCTACATATTTTTATTGATTTCATGAACTAATATACCCATGAACCTGTGTATACGTTGATCTCCCAACTTTTGCGAAAAAGTTTTTGGAAAAGCAAATTTGTCGCATGAGGCCACTGATGCCATCAATAAAACAGCATGCCAATGTTCTCAATAAAATTTCACTAATGATTTAGCAAAATTTTGTTTATTTCTATTTTAACACATGATAAAATTTTTAAATATATACAAAATTTTTAAATAATTTTATTTGAATCCTTCAAATTCTGATTCAGAGTCAGAATTGCCAAATAAATCTTGATCATTAGTGAGC
The DNA here is from genome assembly GCA_000611955.2 of Stegodyphus mimosarum. Taxonomy (NCBI): domain Eukaryota; kingdom Metazoa; phylum Arthropoda; class Arachnida; order Araneae; family Eresidae; genus Stegodyphus; species Stegodyphus mimosarum. The sequence goes on along the minus strand of KK117081.1, from coordinate 50,719 downwards.
CATCATAAATGTCATCACACATCACAGCTAGTGTCATTATCATCACTTAGATAGATTGCATCATTTCTGTGCCATCCAAGTTTTTGGAAATGCAACACTTTTTGAATGATTTGATCATCATTTCAACTGGAATCATGTCTCAAGTGCTTTTCACCCATTGTGCAATTAAAGTTATGTCTGGCTTTCTAATATTGCCACCTTTGGTTTTAGTAGGCAAATCGGATTGTATCCATCCCGCCAAATACTTCAGCATATTCATCTTGCACAACTTATTTATGCTGAAATCCAGCAGTTGTAAAATGGAAAATGCTTTCCCCCTTTAAGATTTTCGAATTAAACAGTAATTATTATCAGAATTTGTTTTTAATGTAGGTGCTAAAATCACCAAACTCATCAAAAAGCAATCCTGCTCATGGATATTTGTATAATATTCCTTTTTCAGATTAGAAATAAATTTGTAGCAGTCAAATGGAAAACCTCCTAAATGTAATAAAAGGCAAGTCTTTCAACATGAATATTTAATAAGCATTATATCAAGATTATAAAACATGAATCCCAAAAATTTACAGCAAAAAATTATACAAAGTAAAATACTAACATCTTTTTGATGGAAAAGGCTAAAAACTGTGAATAAAAATACTAACATATTACTCATTAATTTGGAAACACTGTTGTTCTTTTCATCCTATATCTGCACAAAATTCAGTATAATTCATACACTCCTAATCTGAAACCAGGATAATATAAACATGGATGAAAAGTTTCCAGATCATAATCTTTTCTTAAACAAAATTAAATTAATTAATTATTAAGCAAAACATTCAAAAGTTATCTGTTTCAAACTGATACCTTAATGGAAGATGTTTTGAAAGGATATTGACTCCAAATTAATGATAAAATAAGAAAAGACATGAAAATCATGTACAGGTAACATCAGCCATCAAGATTTTATATGGTAAAATTAATTTCTATCTACACTATCAGTTTTTGTTCTACCAAGATTGCACTTTTATCTTAATATATTTTATCAAGACATAAATCACATCTGAAAGCCACAAGAAATGCAGGAATAAATAGGAGGAAAAATTAATATCTTTTAGTAATCAATTCTGTCCCCCCAAAAATGCAACAATATTTAAATTCTGAATTTATTGGTTTCATCCAAAACATGTCTCTGTTTAACTCATATTAGAGACTCTATAACAATAACCACAATAAAAGATATCTCAACTAAATATTTCAACAAAATGCAGGATAAGCATGATCTAGATGAATATGCAATAAACAAAAACATGAAATTACACATGAAATGAATAGAATTTGTAATTGTTTCTTCATAAAATATCTAAAAATATCAAATAATTTTACACTAGATTCCTAATATATCACATTAAAAGATGACCACATTTCCAAGAGGCAAAAACAAGATATTGTGATGGCCCAAACAGGATGACAGCAAATTAAAAATTGTTACACAGTTACAAAACACTTTTATAATGTAAACATACAAACCTTACCATTATTCTTCAATAGCAGAACGCACACAAAAACATTTAATTATACTTAACAGGCAGACAGAGTATCTTACCAAGATTGTATCATGAATGATTATTATCTTATATAGCAAATTTTACTTTTAACAATTTATCATAAAACTTGTCATATTCCATGAGATATTTCTGTTTCACAATTAGCATAGCTTTTATCACACCTCAACATTTAGCTTAGATTTCTTCTGTGAATATACACTTCCATAATAAAAATATTCATTCGGTAGATAGAGAACTTACAGGAAGATATAACTACAGAAAGGTAAAAGAACAAACTCTACAGTATTACAAAAGTCAAGTCTAAGCATCTTACTCTCATTTCAGAAAAATTATGTCTATCTGATTATAAAAGTTCTCTTTGTTCAAAGCATCCAACAGCCTCACAATTATAGATTTTAAGACAGTCACTGATCGAATAGATGAATTTTTTCCCTTTTGTTTCTGGTACACTAATGAATTCCTCATTCAGGTTATCTCTCTTAGCCTACTTGAACTTCTTAGTATTTCTTTGATTGTATTACCACTTGATGATTCTAAATTAGTTTCAGAAAAATTCTGACCTACCACAAAAAAAAAAAAAAAAAAAAAAAAAAAGAAAGAAAAAAGAAAAAGAAAATTTAGCCTCATTAAGCTCTCAGCATCAATAGTAACAAAATTTCACTTTTTCTTGATTCTATATTACAGGCATGACTAAACTGTGGCTTGCGACTTTGTGGCTCATTGGCTCATTAAATATGATTTGCTCTCAACAAAGATTAGCTTAATTTTTGACATATAATTACATTTTGAAATAGAAATCATGCAATAGTCCATTTCTTTATTAATTAGTAATTTGCTTTCTTGAATTATATTAAGTATATAACAATTTAATCAGTTTCAACCTATCCACCACAAGTTTATCATCAGAATAACAAACAGAACTGCAAATAGTTCTATTTCTGCCAATTGCTGTTACAACCATGTTACTTTTTAGATCACGTGATGGCCATCGGGATAGCACAAAAAAATATAATACGAGAGCAATTTAACAGAAATGCTCTCTAATTTTTTTTTTCCTTTAGGTTAATTTTATTTCAAACAGCCAGTGCTTACAATCTTTCTGTGTAAATTCCTTGCTTCCTCTGCCCTGATGCTAATTGCGTGGCAATGTTTTAATTTGTGTGAATTAGATATATTATAAAAGAATAAAGATTCAAATTATTAAGTTTATTTCTTTTAAATTTCTTGGTTCATTACACAGACTGATTAAATTTAAGAGACAAATTAGAGATCTTACACTTTCCCAAACGATACCATTTTGAGAGTTGGCTATTTGCAAAGCTATATCAAAGATAAAAGCTTTACACTTTTCACAGTGTCACAGTGGCTGCACCTACCAAGGCATTTGGATGATGACCACTAGTAGCATAATGCAACATAAACTATTCAAAGATTTTGAAAAGACTCTGTTAAGGATCCTGCATAGTTAAAAAAAAAAGGAAGGGAAAGAAAATTCTAAACCAATATTAGACATTTACTATAACAATAACTTTTTTTAATTATTATACACTGCTTGAAAAAAAAAGTATTTGCAAACTTAGTTTTAAAGTATAAATTCATAAAAGTTTTTTATAACATGAGAGCTATTTAAATTCAACATTTTAATTTATTCTCAACAAATTACAAAATTACTGATTTTTCTACTAAAGGAATCAGCAAAAAACTGTATTATGAGTGTCGGCATTTGTTATGAAAAGCTTATCAAACTATCTTTTAGTAGAGTAGCTTTTCATTGTGCAATGATTTTTTAGGACTTATAATCTGTAGCATTGTAGATTCATTAAATTAAATTAGGAAATTATTTTCCACAGAAGAAAATCCAGACCAGATATTGTGTAAGCTTCAATGCATTTGAAATACTAATGCAGGGGTATGAATCTGAATATATATGATTACTATCATAGTTTTGGCCCAAACAGGACATATTTAAGAAAATATTTACAACACAAAATAAAACTTACAAGTATTAAGTAACTATGATTGAAAAGACTAAATAAAAAGTTTTAACAAAAACACCAATGAATTAAAAGAAATTTTTAATACCTCAACTAAATTATTAAGAAGTTAGTATTTAACAATAGTCATATTTATCACCATAGCTTTCTTTAAAAATTTTTTGTTATCACCTCTTGCCAACCTACATACATAGGTAAGGAAGGTAAGTTTTCAGTCCAAAAATTCGATAATGAGTTTTCAGTGAATAAACACAAATTAGGATCCCCACAGCTTTTTTTTCCTATTTTCTGAATGATGTCTCCCTGTGAGTCTCTATGTCCTGATTTTTTCATCCACAATAACTCTTCTATGAAACTTCCATTTTTTGTAATTAAGCTTCATTTCTTAGAATATATCATCAAGTGGAAATGCAATCAAAGAAATATGGAGAAGTGGGCTAAGGAAAACACCTGAGTGGAAAGAAATATGAACAGCTGAACTGAGGAACTAACTGGACCTCAAAAGAACAAAAAGAGAGAAAAATTCTTCATCTTTTCGATCAGTGGACCCATATGAAATCTATAATAGTGAAGCTGTTGGAGGTCTTGAATAAAGAAGCTTTCTGCATCCATATAAATAGCCGATTAGATTTTGGGTAAAATTGGACAACTGAAATTAGTCATTTACACGAAGTCTACTGCAGTTTTAATGGACAATCAAACATGATATTTTACTTGATGCCCATAACAATTTTTATGAAAAGATATATTAAAACATAACTCAAAACTTTCAAATTTTAATATTTAAGACTTTTATATCGATGGGAACAACATATTAGGTTTTCTGATAAACCATAAATGATACTTTACTTGAAGTTCTGAACAGGTTTGATTTGGTTTATTTGATTATAACAAAGTACTCGAGGGCTATCTGATTAAAGGGACGAATGCCTTCATGAAGGACTTTCTGAGGGAAACTGGCTCATATATACATTACACATGAAAACACCCATGCAGCTAGCTCGTTCGTGGGATTCGAACCTCAGCTCTGAACATATTTATTACACATGCGACAATATCTTATGAGATACATGTAATATACATAATATAATTAATACACAAAAAATATATTACAATATAATCCCAAATTTGAGAAATTTAGGACAATAACATATTACATTTCTAAGCACTAGATGCATTCTTGGAATTAAACCTAATGCAACAAGAATACGCTCATTATGAAGATAAGCTCTCCTTATGAAGCAATTAAATGCCTCAATTTTCAATTTTGTATCCATTTCACGCTTGTGTCAAATCACTTTTCAAATAAAAGGATGCTATGAATTATGGCATGATAATTATATGCTACTCTTAAAAATTTTGTGATTTGGTATTAAACTGCATGCTGTGTAATTACAAAGAAAGTGATGTTTAAAAAACAAAGCTAAAAGGGAGGCCTTTGTAAGGGAAACTGGCTCATATACACATTATACAACGGGAAAACCATGAAAACAGCCATGCAGCCAGCCTGTTTGCCTGGACTTGAACTCATGTCAAAACTACAAAACTACCAGTGCTCAGCAGTTTTACCACTCAGCCGTTGTTGGGCTTTGAATGCTGTGAGCACCACAAATAATGCCAGCAATATTCCTTTCTAGTTCTTTTGCAATATACTGTAAATTTTGCTTTCTTTACATTTAACATGTCCAAAATTAATATCGCAATTATCTCCACAAAATCCAATATTTATTTATTTTCCTTCACCCCACCACCATATTGTAAGTTGGTACACTTCTATTATTTCTGTTCCGTTATGTACAATTAGTACACTTCTGTTATCGGAACCAGATTCTGAAAAATATGTATGCATACATGTTATATAGATGTATGTTCTCATATATGCACATACATACATACATTTCTGAATCCACTCTCAATAACAGAAGAGTACCCATAAGTTTTTATAACTGACATTAAATGGTTTGTCATGCAGTTTCACCAGGAACTGATTGAAAGCCTAAAAGTTTAATTTTTATACCACAATCTGGTACAATATACTGCACAACATTTTTCTTTCTGATACTTTTTGATACTTTTCTTTTCATTTTTTTCAACATTGATACATTTCTGGTACAATGTACTGCACAACATTGATACATTTTTCTTTTCTGTTAGAAGTATCTGTTGATACTGTCACAAAATTTGTTTTACCATATTTCTTCACATAGTTTTCCACCTAGCTTTTTAACAGCAGGTTCTGAAAATTTTACAAATACTCACATAGTAATTTTCCCCCTCTCAATGTGTTTAGAGAAAGAGCTCTCCTAAATTTTAAAATGGATTTGTCCATGTACAGATTGTTTTTATCTTACTGGCTAAGACACTAACTGTGAATTATGTGCTGAACCTTTCCCTTCTAACTGTTGAACTTCAAGCCAGTCTAATACAAGAAACAATAGATCGAAGCAAACACAAACTGGCATTTAGTTTACGATTTCACTAAGCCAGCTGCACATTCTATTTCTCTAATTATTTATAAATGATTTTAGGGCTAAGGAGTAGCATAGACAACAGGAATGGGCATGATTCAAGTTACAGGGAAATAGAAATACATATTATATATTCTTACGTTAATATCATTATCTATTCTAATTGGAATGTACATTTCTTATAAAGGAATGATATTGTTACCCAAAACCATAACTTATCCATGACTACTTTTGATTTGTTATGTTCTTACTGTAACTACATCCTTCAAGATAGTAAAATCGATTTTTGGATGATAAAATCAGTATAAAAAGGGAAAATATGGTATTTAAATTTCCACAAAGTTGCTGAAACAACAGTGGCTCAATCACATTAAAAAATTATATCTTTATGTTTTGTTTAAGCTAATCTAAACTTTGTTTTAAACATATTCAGGTAAAGAAATGGCTGACTTGAAACTGTGACACTTGATAGCAAGAAGAACTACAAAAGTTGCTTCTTTAACTGCTTTTGTTGAGAATACTTGGTCACTTATATTGGTGTCTTATATAAAAATATATTTGAGGAAATTTCTGCCACTGCTACTAAGCTTGTCATATGTTTTGCAATTTCAAGTTATTTGCACAGTACAACATAACTGCAAATACTGACTTACAATAGGAACTCAACTAAGATAGGACATATGCAACAGCAATGAGTTCAATGTAAGTTCCAGCGTTGCCAACTTTAATTAAAACCAAAAATCTAAAGAGTAAATAAAAACATCTAGATCTCAAAAGCTACATACTATTATAAATTCTGTGAAAATAATATCCAGATTAAAAATAAAACATCTAAATTCATTATGCCATATGCTGTAATTCTGATGGCAAACATCTATACAACATTTAAAGTACTTAGACATAGATACAAAATATTGAAATTGACAACAGGGAGAATATTTTAGTTGCCAAATCACCATTTTATTCAAGGCTGTATTATTTTTACTTCTTGTATATTCAGCAGTTTTAAAATTAACTGGGACAAAATAACAAGCAGCCTAAGACCCAGGGAAGACTAGGACAATCCCAGTCCATACGGGGCATTTGGTAAGCCTATGAATACAAAAAAAAAATTACAAACATAAAAAAAAGGGAAAAAAAGAAAACAGTAATTTCAACTTACATTCACATGGAGTAGCAACTGCAATTTGATTACGTCCTCTATGGCGCAGACGAAAAGACACACTACCTGACTCGTGAAGAATGTAAAACACATCCCTCTGTCTACAAGAAAACAGCTGCATCATAGGTGAACCTGTATGTTCAACTGATACTATTCCTACAGTCTGCAATACACATATAGAGTGAGACAGAGATATGAAAAATTTTATGCCAACTGAAAATATTAAATATTTTTATATGCAACATATAATTTGCAAAAGAATAATACATACGTCAATGTTGAACATTTAAAAATTAACAAGGTAAGTGCACAGTCTTGGACTCATTTTGCTCAAAATTAGTGCAATTATAAAGCATTCCATTTATAAACACTAAATATGCCCTTTTCAGAAATAAGTAAAATAATCAAATTTAAAATTCTAAATACTGTACATATTATTTAACCTTTTTTAATTTTTTAAACTGCTGACCAGTCAATGATTAACATATCAGAAACACAGATGAGAGATGATACATGTAATCTCTGAGCATATTTAAGTCATTTCCGTTATTTTAGTTTTATTTCTGCTCTGCATAAAAATATAGTCATAAAAAATTAATTTTTTAAAAAATATAATAAAAAGTGATATGATGCAAAAATTTCAAATGCAAAATTTTCACTCTTTCATTATACTTCATATACAAATATTGAGAATTATAAGAAACTATGTTGTTTTGCTTTTATATTATTTTAATGTTTATTTTACTTCACAAAAAACATTTATTCATAAAAACTTTAGTTGTAAAGGAATAATAAAATTCTTTCTCTCCTTTTGTAATATTTTACATATAAATTTATTAAAAATTACGAAATGGATATTTATTCTGAAACCATTAAATAAAGCATTTCAACATTGCATTGAAAAATGTAAATTTTTTTCTTTTAAATTTCAAAGGGAAAGTCCTTTAACATTCCCAAATTTGCCTCTATGGTTTGTCAATCTTCAAATAAATCACATACATTACAGCATTTATTCACATTAAAAAAAAGCTCTTACCTGTTGAAATTGAGCTAATTAACTAAAAATTAAATAAATATTGGAACTCACATTAATGAGATGGACGAGTCTGCCGATTCTTGCACAGCTGTTTGAATGCAAGCTGATAAACGTGTCAGATACTGTCGTAACCGAAGATTATAAGTTCTTACTTTACACTGTGTCAAATATCAAATAAACTATTGCTTTTTAAACATTATTAATCAGAATAAGCCAGTATAATTATATTGTTCATGTAACTTACAAAACTGTTCTAAAGATTTTTGCTTTACTTTTAAACCATTCCACGCGTGATCCATTTTGAATTACAATAAAATAATCATAATCGTTTCACATGGTCCATTTTACTGTTTTTTTCCCTTGCATTTCACTCTCGCCTTCCTTCTTCATACAGGGCACCAGTGCCTCACACTTCCCCATTCAAGTGGGTGCTCAAATGGTATAAAAAATACGAATAAAAAAAGTACTTTACTTGAAATTGACTAAAGAAACAATATCTAAAAGAAACTATTAATCATATATGAATACAAAGATAAGTATTTAAAACTTAATTCCCTATCACCAGCTACAAGAATCCAATTGAATTTCATCAACAGTTGGTTTAAAGTCATTTGGCACTACCTATCTTCTTATATTTGAATCTGACTGGCATATCACTAATTATAACTTCATAATCTAATCTATAGCACTCATTCAAATAGTCATCAAACATTTTGCCATCTGGATCAAAAACTGGTTTAGGTTTAGAAATTGCTTTAGTAAATAAGGATTTCTTTTTAACTTTTACCCTTCCTGTGTGAGTTGAGTCAATCATTTCTTTCCCAAAGTTTGATTTAGAATAACTTATGGAAATTGTAACCTCAACACCTGATCTTTCAGAAGCACTTTCTTCACAGCACTCATCACTTTTACTTGGTCCAATGCAATGGTTCCACTCTTCATTATCAAGTTTCTCGCCATATGGAAATTTTGGACATTCTTCATTGACACATTTTGGACATTCTTAATTGAAGAATCATTATTAAAAGCTCTTTTGTTTTCTGGTTATGTTTTTCATGATCAAAATCACTTTCAATATCATATTCATCAAGGTTTAATTCATCTTGGCCAGGCACTTCTTTCAATTTTAAAAATTTTTCTTTAAGTTCTTTTCCCTTTAAAGCTTTCAAACATTTTAAATCTTCTCTTTTCTGCTCTTTCTTCATTTTTTTCTTTCAATGTATTCTTCAGGCTTCTTCTTTCATTATCAACACATCTCAGAGAATCTTCAATTATCCTTGGATGTTGTTTAGTAAATTTTGAATCTGGCTCTTCAAATCGGAAATTATACTTACATTCAAACAATTCTTGCTTTTTCAGATCTTTTTCATCATCACACTGCAATATCTGTTTCTTTGTAAGTCAGAATCTCTTCAATTTTATATTTTCCTTTACACTTCTTACCTAAAATAAAATCTCTAAAACATTCTCCATTCTCATCCAGGTTTGGATCATTTCTGGACTTCTTCAAAACGGGCATTTCTTTCTTAACATCTTTTGGTACTTTCTTTTCTTGGCCGTTCAACCATTTCAAATAATCGGCCTCTTCATCTTCCTCTTTTTTTTTTCTCAGTTTTCTAATGGAGTTGCAAGAAAATCACTTGCATCATCCTCTTCATCAGAACTAACAGGAATATCTTCATGAGACTGTTGTATTTCATCAACACAGTATTAACAAACTTTCAAAATTACCTTTAGATGTAATCAGTTCATTATAAGGACTAAAACTTAGTAGTAAATCTTAATAGATTATCAACTGTAGCACACATGACTGCTATTGGGTGCGTATATTGTTTTTGGTTGTGAACTCATCACTAAATTTACATTTATTAAAGGTGCATTAACCTTCTGTCCAAATGCAGATTTTAATATTACACTTCTACCTGGTCTTTTTCAATACTCTGGTACAACAGTACTCTTTATGATACTGATCTGAGTGGCAGTATCAATGACAGCATTTAACACTTTATTATCACATTCTACTTGTACCGTAATTTAAGAATCAAAATGACTATTAATTTTGTTAGACCTATTTTTCAAACTAATTAAAGCATCACTTGATATATTTGCTGTAAGTAAATGACTTTTGGTTTTACTATATTGTTTATTGATTTCCAAATTTTGCTTTTCAGAATTACATAAAGACGTATGATGAGGTTTACTGCATAATTCACACCTAATTTTTATTCTGCAATCTTATACCATATGCCTCTTGCCGAAGCATGTGTAACACCGGCCCTGTCCTTTTAGTTTTTCTCTTTTTGAGCCTATGTCAATTTCTAAACAATTTCCTGCATCATGGTTTAGTTGAATCACAAACATACTTTAAACACAGATGATACAGTGTAAAGCATGACGAGCTACATCTGTTCGTAATGACTTGTTGGCATTAAACTACAACTTTTGACTTTGTATAGCCATTCTATCATCTGCATCTATCAAATGTGCTTGCTCTCTCTTGAGCTTGCAATTCTTTTTTGAGAAATTCTAGAAATTTGCTTATATCGAAACATGTCTCATCATCATTCATATAACTATATTCTAATCCTAAATCTGCTAGAATAACTCTAAATAAAACTGGGATTAATATATTGTTACAAGTTTTGGGATTAACATTTAAAGAAGAAAGACTTTGAACCTGTATTTCTATAGTGTCATATAATTTTCATAATTTTAGAGCATCTCTTAATTGGTAAACGGGAGGGAGATTTAGGAGTTTTTGCATATATGCATTTATGATAACATTGCGTTTTCAAAATCTAGGATTTAAAATTTGCATTGCTGCATCATAATTTCCTTCAGATATTGAGAAACCTTTTATAGCATTGGTGGCAGTTCTACTTAAGTAGGATTTCAAGTAATTAAATTTTTCTACTGTCGAAAGGGCAAAAACATATCTTCTGCTTGGAATTTCATTTTAAATGAAAAGATTATAAACTTGTCAAATTCATCATATTTATCACTTGGAAAAAAAGTTTCAAACTGTGACCTTTGAGTTCAAGATACAAGCAAATATCATCACATATCTCTTTTCCAAAAATAATACTGTTTCCTATTAAAAGAAATTTTAAAACTGTAAATGATGAAAATTTTCTCGCTAAGCACTGGTAGTTTGGTTTGAGGTTCGAATACTGAGAACAAACTGGCTGCATGGGCATTTTCATGGTTTTCCCCATATGTAACGTGTATAAGAGCCAGTTTTCCTTAGAAAGTCCTCCACAAAGGCATCCCTTCCCTTGGACAGATAGCCCTTGAGGCTTTGCCATAATCACATAGACCAAACCAAACTAATATATGTAGAAATGTGAGCAATGTAGAAAGTAGAACAATGTAGAAAGACTACTACTAACATCTGTCACATAAGGATTTCAAATAACTGCTCAACTAACAGAAAAATGACAAATCAACATTGCATATAATTTCTTATAAGTTACCTGTGACTAGTTATAAAAAGCAGAAATAGGAAAGCAACCTAATTTGCTTTTCTGGACATAAGTCACTTGGATTTTAACACATTTTATTAAATTTTTCCCATTCTTACACAGAAAAACACAAATGAAAACATAAATGCAAAAACTCGGCTGACTTTCAACAAGATGAGGTGCTGTTGAGGAATATTCCTTGATATCGCCAAGAGATCGTGTTAGAAGTTCATCTATTGGCTTACTTAACTCTTCCCCTTTGATAAACTATTCAGTACTCGTAATAGACGTTTGAGTTAAACATGTAACCAGTATTTTTTCTCTGTATCATGTATGTAATTAGTTAGTAATATAAATTAAACATATCTTATTATCTTAGAAGCCTCTCTTTTTTTTAGATGAGTATTGCTTTTGATGTATGCAATTAATAAAAATATTCCCGAATATACCTTTGGAGAAGAACGAATGAAAAGAATTTCGTCACAAAGTTGGTGCGTCGTCCGGGAAGGAAGAATTTGATTTATTTGAAATTTTGAAGCTTACTAAGCGAAGCCTGTTCATGATAAGTCTCCTTTCATAATTTATTAAAATGGAACAGAAGACACTAAATAAGAATCGAGCACACATAAGTGTTTCTGTAACTCAAATTATTGAAAATGTAGATGAATATTTAAAAGAAGAAAAACAAGAAGCGTTAGAAAATTGTTTGGAATTGTTAAATAGTAAAGAAACTGAACTACATGATTTAAATGAAAAAATACAAAATTTAATTGAAGATGAATGAAAATTAGAATCAGATATTGACACTTCTATAAAATATAATGATGAAATAATAATAATGAAGTCTAAAATCAACTGTTATTTAAAGAAATATAATACTCAAAATGTGAACATAAATTTAAATAATTCATCTACGGAAGTTGAAACCAAAAGATGGATTAAAGGTAATGTGAAATTGCCCAAACTGTTAATTCACAAATTTTCCAGAGACCATAACGATTGGATGAATTTTTGCAATTCATTTAAGGTTAATATTCATGAGAATGTTATGCTTTCGAAGATAAAAAAATTGACTCATTTGAAAACTTACTTATTTGGAAACGCAGCATCGGCCATAGAAGGTCTCTTGATCTCAGAGGCTAATTATGACTCTGCTATAGACATTCTTAAAAATAGATTCGTTCAAAAAACTTTATTATCAATATATACATTTCTAATCTCTTAAAATTTAAATCCCATTCAAAGTTCAAATGAAGTAACAAAATTGCGAAAACTTTATGATACAATTAACGTTCAAATCAGAAGCCTTTTAGCACTTGGTGTGAAACTAGAAACATATTCCAACATATTTACTCCAATTTTAATGAAAATTGTCCCGAACGATATAGTTTTAGAATTTAATCGTATAAATACTGGAAATCCTTCAACCTATGATTTAAACAAATTTCTAGACTTTTTCTGATTAGAAATAGAATTGTAGGAAAAAATTAATTCCTTATCCTTTCCATGCAAGTTAAAACTGGAAATGAAAAGCATTAACAGATATTCACCGATGCCTAAACATAAACTGTCACTGCATATGAATTTATGGCAGCCGCAGCATCAAATCGAAAATGCATTTTTTGTTTTCAAAACCATGACTCAGAATCCTGTTTATGCTTTACAGTTAATGAGAAGAGGGGAATTTTGAAGAAGCAAGGGCGTTGTTTTTTGTGCCTTGCACCTAAACACAGAATTTCAGAATGCCGGCAACGGCAAACTTAAGTTTGTAAAATTTGCAAAGGTCAACATTCAGAAGCCATATGTTTTAAATCTAGTTTGATAGTTAAAAATACAGCAAGTGATGAAAAGGATAGTATATCAATTTTGAGAAATGATACACAAACCAAGGAACAGAAAGAAGAAATTGTATTGGCCATTTCGCATAGTGTAAACAACATAATTCTTTTACAGACTTGTACAATAAAAGTTAAAACAGCTATGGAAAAGATGCCTACCAGACTTCTTCAGATAGTGAAGTATGAAAAGTTTTTGTGCTCACAAGTTAGCAAACAGATTAAACCTCGAAGTCATATGAAAAGAAAAATTGACTGTCTACACTTTTGGGAATACCTCACCCATCCAAAAAAATTATGACGTGGTTAAATTAAGTTTAGAGCATAGAAGTTCTCCTGATTCTAGAATAGAAGTTATTATTAGTAACTGATCATATATCAGGTACAGATATTCCTCCTCCTAAATCAGAAGAAATCAAGCAAAACAGACAATTAAAAAATTTGATACTGGCAGATTTTCCCGATTGTAAAAAACCCATTGCCATTCTAATTGGAGCAGATTATTATTACAACATAGTAATGGGACACATTAAATACTTAAGCAAAAACCTTGTTGCAGCAGAAACTATTTTTTGGCTGGTGCCTACAAGAACAAAAAGGTGATGATGATGTCTCTTTAGCTTTCAATGTAGTTGTAGGGGATGATTTGATTTCCAAACAAACAACAAAATTTTGGGACTTAGAAAACTCAGGACTTATTAATAAGAGGGAAGACTTCGATTCAACTGAAAATGAAGTCATTTTCAAGAATTTTAAAGGCACTCAAAAATCCTATTTTGTTTGTTTGTTTGTTTGTTTGTTTGTGCAGCAACCCGAGCTGTACACTTACAACTTGTATAAGATATGTCAACAGAACCCTTTTTACTTGCATTTCGTAGATTTTTGAGCAGAAGAAGGAACTGCGTAATCTTCTACTCTGACAATGTCAAGACCTTTAAGAGGACAAGAACTTGAGAATTTTTCAAAAGTTTTAAAAGCTGACAAATTCAAGAATTTCATAGCCAAAGAAAGAATCCATTGGAAATTTATAATCAAGTAAGCCCCATGGTGGGAGGGTTTTATGAGAGACTTGTCAGATCTGTTAAAGTATGTTTAAGGAAAATCATAGAGAAAGCATTGTTGACCTTCAATGAAATGTCTATGGTCGGTCTAGAGTCGGTTCTTAATTCCCGACCTCTAAGTTACATTTACAATGACAATGATGAGCCACAACCCTTGACTCCAATGCACTTCCTAAACATTGGTAAACTGATTTCAAGTATCCTTTGACTTTTGCTAGAATCATCAGTAGCGAAACGACAAGAGAAATGCTGTTAAAAAGAAAGCATTATCAAGAATCGCTGTTAAAACAGTTGTGGTGCAAATGGAAGTAACAATATTTATTAGATCTTAGAACTGTCCATTTCTTGAACAATCCGAAACTTCAACCAGAACTAAAAGTAGGAGTTGTTGTTTTGGTTGAAGGAGACTATAAAAACACTTGGCAGAATCATAAAAACTTTTCTTGGACGTGATGGTAAAGTCCGATCATTTGAATTAAAAACTGGCAATGGGACTTTAAAACGTACTGTCCAACATCTATATTCTCTTGAACTTTAAATATTTTGAATTTTAACGATTTGCTATGCATTTCTCCTTCTTTTTTTTCTATTAATGATTAAATTGAATATCATTAGTTAAGTTTGTTTAGTTAAGTTGAAAATAATTTTAACAAATTTAGTTCAGTTATTAGTTATAAGACTTATTAATTGATACACGTTGTGTATAATCTGTTTTGTGATTGAAGTTTTTGACTAATTAGAATTTTTTGTATTTTTTAGAATAATGATTTATGTACATGATTGTGTATAACTCAGTCAGATGAACTCTTGTCAGAGTTCAGGTGGGGAGTGTGTTGAAGAATATTCCTTGATATCGCCAAGAGATGGACTTAGAAGTTCATCTATTGGCTTACTTTACTCTTCCCCTTTGATAAAACTATTCAGTACTCGTAATGTTAAAGATGTAACCAGTATTTTCTCTCTGTGTCATGTATGTAATTAGTTAGTAATGTATTAAACATGTCCTATTCTTTTAGAAGCCTCTCTTGAGATGAGTAGCGCCTTTGATGTGTGAAATTAATAAAAATTTCCCAGATATACCTTCGGAGAAGAACAAATGAAAAGAATTTCATTGCAGTGTAAGTTATTGGTATGAGCAACATTTCAGTGCATTTCCAAAACTATCATAAAGGAAGGCTCTGCACTTTGGCACACTGTGAAGCACTGAGATAGTCTCCAAATGGATTACATGGGCGCCACCAGATGTGTAGTGAAAGAACGGCAAGAAACCCAACATTCATAGTGCCATCTCTCTTTCATTGCTAAGGCTAGGGTGAGAAGCACGTAGGTAGAGTAACCAATAATAAATTTCATAAAATGTTAGTCTTTGGAGAAAAAATGACAGACAATTGACATATGTAATTTCCAACTTCAAGATTTTCAGCTATAATATGGTATACACAGTTAATTTGAGTTTTATTTTTTGTCTTTTTCTGGAAATCTAGGAGGAGCATAAAAGTAGACTTTAAAGATGACTTGTGATGCGAACCACAGAATGAAAAACTTTGTATTAACATGTTAAGCACAGTATCCAAATACACACAACACATATTAGCTTAACAGTCCACTTGTATTTGCTAGGATTCAGTGAGATGAATTCAAATTTATCCAGATGTATCCTAAGGAAACAAATTCTATGTATAACTGAATAAAGTAATGGTTTTAGGTGGCCCAGCAGATAAAGTTTTGCAACAAAATTGACATGTAGACCAAACAGAATTTTTTATCCAAATGGACTTTATGTATCCAAACAAATTCAAACTAATTATGATCTTAAAGAGAAATAACTATTATGTTTTACATATATACTCAAACCTGTTTTTGTGTGGTGGATATGGAACGCATAAAAAAAATTGCACAAAACTTCACGAGTAACTATAAAAAAGTAGAGTCATCTAGAGTTGACTTTTTTTCAGTTACCATGTAGTCGGTGATCAGTTTTTTCAATGACTGTTATTTCACTAGATGCTTGTATATGTCTCAGTAGCCAGATACACAAGATTGAAGCTCCTTTTTTACTGATTATTTATTTTATTTTTTTAATTGATAACTTTATCAATTATGTTCCAATTTGACTGAAGTTTTTATCTACCGCACCAAAAAAAAAATCGCACAAAAACAAGTTTGAGTGTATATTATAAGACATTAGGGTCATACTTATGATATATTAATTAAAAAAATAATAGCGATAAAAAACATTTTTTTATACAGTGGTGCTCATTATGTTAACCAGCAACAGAATGATAGTGCAATTTTAGTACCTTCAAAATACTTTCTCCATTGGTTACATAAGACTGCTTTAAAAGACAGCTTACAAAAAAGTATGGTAATGTGGCAAAGAAATCCCATTTACTTTTATTAAATACACTGTGAGATTATAAAAAATTAACATTGCATAAAAAAGAACCTTAACACAAATTTAATAACATATAAATGTACCTGGTTGATTTCTAAATCTAAAATGAGTATTTCTTTTGGATACAATAACAGGAGGTGATGACGGTAGGATTTATGATAAGTCAGATTTAAACATTCCTGTAGGGTCACTCCTTCACTGAAATTAAACAGATAATATATATGTACATGCAAGATAAAACTAGAACTGTAATTTGCAGTAACCCCAAAAGTTTCCTTTTTTAATTTATTTCCCCTATTATCTTAAAAATAGTAACATGCTTATAATATATCTCACTGAACTGCATCATATAAAAATTCATCATTGTTAAAGTTAGACAGGAAAGTAACCGTATTTTGAATAAAAGGTTATTGATTGTGAGGGCAATTAAACTCAAGTCCGCGAACTCATTTCCGCAATTAAACTCTTCTCCAGAAGCAAAAATTTTCTTTGCAAAATGAGAGTAGCAGCAACCGTATATGTATCAAAAGGAATGGACAAAGAAACAAGCACAAACATAGCATCATCTGTGTAAGTAAATATTAAATATTAACGAAATGTGAAAAACTAAGATATTATAATTCTAAAAGCATTAAGAAAGACTGGTTTGGAATTAATTAATCATTAACTAAGATAAATTTTTGGTGATATGAAAATCTTCAAGAAAATCTAATTCACCAATTGAAAATGTTTTATGGATAATTTTTGCAGAATCAAAATCAAAACTGTGATTAAGAGCCCAACTATGATTAGCTCTGAAGATCTGTTAATTTCCCCTTTTTGAACAAAAGATTTGCATTGCTTGGTATAAAAATTTTTTTTTTTTTTTTTTTTTTCTGAAAGTAAAAATTTTTTTTTTTTTTTTTTTTTTTCTGAAAGTTGAACTTCTGAAGAATCTGAGCAATTTGTAACTGACAGAAGGGTGAAATGGAATAATGACAAAGTTATCTTTTTTTTTATTATTATTATTACATCTGCCTCGACTTTTCCGAGCATACTGCACCTTGCAGTCCAGTAAAAAAAGAAAATTACCCCTGTAACTGGGAGAATCATAAAGAAGTCTGATAAAAGAACATTTCACAAAGCAGTACAAGAAAAAAGATGCTGCCTGGTTGTTGGAGCAGAGGCCCATAGCACAGTATGTGGAGTCTACAAGTCCAATTCTAAAAAGATGAGCCTGTAAGTAATCATGCTGCATCAGAAATCTGCAGCAAGCCACACCAATTGCTCTTGGCAGAGAAACACAGATACGTTTGTCCAACAATGAGCATCAAGTCTTCGCAGTTGTAACATCCCTGCAATGACAGAGTCTGCCCTTATGGATGTGCTCTCTAATAGTCTGTTTATGTTTCTAAAAGGAACTTGTAATGCAAATTGGTTAAAATTACAGCACTCCTTAGCAAGCGCATGTGCTTGCTCATTGCCAACAATATCGTTATGACTGGGAATCCACTGCAAGACAACATCCCTTCCTAACTCAATTAGAGAGCTAATCAGTAATTTGCAGTCAAACTCAAAGGATGTGAGGTCAATATTATAACCTGTAATAGTTTTTATGGCAGTCTGAGAATCCACAAATAGAATAATACTTTTATCAGCTGTATTTTTAATAACACACAGGGTCGTCAAAATAGCACGCAATTCAGTACCAAAGTTGTCAGAAAAGTGCCCAACTGCCTCACTCAGTTGAAATAATTCTGAAAAGATACCAGTACCAGTCCCTTTAGCTATCGTAGAGCCATCAGTATAGATATGAGTCCAGTGTGCAGTAGGATATCTCTCACAGACAGTAACCAACACTATAGTTTTAAGTTCAACATGGAGAGAACTTTTTTCAATACTTAATAATGATTTTAAATCAAAAGCTGCTCTTCTATAATGCAAAAAGCCTGAAAAGGTGAAAGGTTTAAAAAATAGTTAAACAATTTAAGGGAAGCCCCATATTTCTTGATAGTTGATCAGTCATCAAAAGAAAAGTTTTGTGTCTTTAATCTAGATTAAGCCAGAACACAGTCAGGCCAAAAGGTTTCTCTATGAAGGAATCTTTCACCCATAGTCAAAGCGGCCATCAGGTGGTGATCAGCCAAATTAGGTCAGTCAGTCTGCAAATCCATGGCTGCCACAGCGGTTGAAAAAGCTGCACCAGTAATGAGCCAAAGCACACAGTTTTTGACAATATTCAATCTTGATAGAGTGGAATCAGATGCTGTAAAAAATAATTCTGCACCATAGTCAAGAATTTAATGAATGTAAGAGATATAAGTTGTGATAAGTAAATCTTGAGAAGATTCCTGTTTCATACCAGCAGTTCTTTTTATGAGACTCAGGCACTCTGTTACTCTTTCAGTCATTTTAGATACCTATGTATCCCAGTTTATATTTCAGCCCAAAACAATTTCCCAATAAGTCACGGCGTCAGTTACAGACAAAGGCCGATTTTCGTAATTCAGATTTATATCATGTTTTTTAGTGCTTAGAGTAAATAGTTCAAATGTGGTCTTATCAACATTAACCAAAAATTCATTTTCGTCTGTCCGTTTGGTCAATAGTTTTAAAGCCGAGTCCAGAATTCTCTACAACTGGGCAATGTCCTTGTCTATAGTCCATAAAACAAGATCATCTCCATATAACAGAGATTATACATTCAGTAAATATTGATTATTTATTAATACTGTCAATAAGGTGATTAATCATAATATTAAAAAGTAGAGCTTAAAACTGAGGCCTAGAGAAGGCCTTATCTTGCTTGTTTAAAAGCAGAAACAGCACTCCCACAGCTAACATTAATGAAGTGCTGACTCAAAAAGTCACTAAATAATAAAATGACCACTACTTCTGACCTCTTAGTAGTGGCCAATGTCTATGGACATTTTAGGTCTGCCTTTGGGAGAGGGAAATTATTCCTAACCTCTAGAGAAAAGCAAATATTATCCTAGTTGTGAAGCCTGGTAAAAGCCCGTCTGATTTACAGACACTAATCCATTGACTTTTGACCATCCATAGATTACCAGAAATATTTCTATTCAGTAACTTTCTGAGGAGTCTTCTCCTGACTCGGTCAAAAGAAGATTTAAAGTCAATAAAAACTCCAAGGAGCTTAGCTTCCACTGAAAACTATCCTTGATACAATGTAAAATAACAGGCAACTTGTTCAGTAGTATTATAACCTTTCTAAAGCCAGCCTGTCTCTCAGAAAGATGACAGCAGTTGTCCAAAAAAAAATTGCAATCTATCCACAAGCATTCTCTCTGCCAATTTGCAGAGGTTACAGGTGACAGAAATTGGTTGATAGTTCTGTAAATCAGAAGGGCTCTTACCAGACTTCACAACTAGGATAATATTTGCTTTTCTCCAGAGGTCAGGAATAAATTCCCTCTCCCAAAGGCAGACCCAAAATGTCCATAGACATTAGCCACTACTAAGGTCAGAAGTAGTGGTCATTTTATTATGGAGGTACCTAATAGGTGGACCACATTTGCTTAGTATGACAGGATGGACAAATACAACAAACCTCCTTCAGGATTCCAACCTAGGCCCTTTGGTAATGCAGTCAGCTTCCCTAAACACTATACTGTCCGGGCAGCAGGCTAAGAATAGTACCTCCCCAAGTCTTATTTATAAAGTGTAAAAGATATTTTTGGCCCTTAAGGCCAAGTTGAATTATAAATTCAGGCAAGACTCTGTCAGGTCATGCACACTTTTTTCTTTTAAGATACTTCATGGCCCTGTAAAATTCAACACTAGTAAAAGAAGAGTTAAAAACTTTGTCTCGTTAAGGGCAATCTCCAGCAGCAGACAAAGACTTCCTAGTAAAAGAGGATATCGGATAAAAATTTCTACTTTTACAATACAATTGTTAAAAGCTTTCACAATATCTCGATCAGATGGTGACAATTTTCTAGGTATCTTAATAGGATGTCTGCAAGATTGATGTTGCTTGCCAATGAGAGCAGATAAAAATTTATATGCTTTAGAAACATCTTTACAATAGTCCAAATCACACAGAAAAAGAGGTACATTTAGCCTACAAGGAAAAGGCCTCTGAAAGGAGGTATGTTTAGCCTACAAGATTTCCCTTAGGGTGGCATGTTTCTGACTAAGATAAGAATTACATGATCCAGTAAATTCAACAATATGTCTGGCACTATCTCTATCCTCTTTCAAAGTTTGGAGATTGTCACTCCAAAAAGGTTTAGAGTTTTTAACATGTCCTCTTGGAATACAATCAAAACACATTCCATAATTCCAAAATTGATTTGTTCAACAGCCTTATCATCATTATCATCTAAAACAAGGTCTCCAGCAAATCAGTGAGAGAAGCATACTTTGGCCAGTTGGCCTTTTTCAAATTCTATCAAGTTACAAGATTATTATGATTATTGCTCATAGCATAACATCTGTTTTGACGGCAAGAGGAAAATTTTTTGAAGGCCTTCATTAGTACTTAGCCTTTATTTAGACTCTGGAAGAAAATCCTTTGTGAACAGAAAATGGTTTAAAAAAATTATTTCATGAGGCAGGAAAGATTCTGAAAACAAATTCTTTGTTTTTTTTTTTTTTTTTTTTTTTTTTTTTTTTTTTTTTTTTTTTTTTTGTTTAGCAGGCTAACATTATTTAGATACAAAAGAGACAGAAAATTGTTTATTATTTATGATTTTCAGTTTGCTTTTTATTTTTCCTTGCTTCATTTCTGACACATTTTATGCTTGACTTTTATAAACAGAGTTAGCAAGCATCCTCAGATTCTCCAATATCCTGTAAGATAACACTTGTCATGAGAAAAGCTGCATTTCTTTTGCAAAAGTTTAATCTAGAAGTTTTTATCTAGAATGATCATTTATTTGCATTGAATCAATTTTCCGTTCTAAGGCAGCAATTGTTGCAAACAAAGTATTATTAACATTAATGTTTGGTGAAACAGTATGAATTTCTGTTTCAGATTTCATCTCATGAATTTTATCAGCTATCATAGCCAATTTATCTAAATTTTCATCACTTATTTTTTTATAAAATCAGGCAGTTTATACAGATTTCAGCACATTTTCTGGAAAATCGTCTGAAGCTAGACTTTTCATTTTCTGCAAAAGCTGATTTAGCTTATAATCTCAGAGTTCTAATGCAGTATCCAGATGCCGGATTTGCTTATTTTATTAATTGGCTTTAAATGTAATGGCAAGAAATGTAAATAATTAATTTAAAAGAAACTCACAACTAATAATTATGAATGTTCACTTTACATATTATTGTATTATCTTTTTGTGGCAAGAGTTTTCATTCTGATTTCTTTAAAATCCAATGTTTTGTTTTTAAGAAAAGATTTGGTTTTGCTGCTAGAGTTGAAAATAAAGGATGTGGTGTTAATACGGTAGGATTATTTGTAGTTCAATAAAATACCATTATGGTAATAAATCTTGATCTGCATTTTATTACGGCATCTCATCTAAGAACCAACAATATATTAAATAAGTCTAATAATTGCAATTAAATTATAAAAAGAAGTGGCTATGAAAATTTAATTTTACTAGTTCCAGACAAATGCCAAAAGACAGAATTCCTATAGCTAGTTCAAGGTTAGTTAGGATGTCATAAAACGTAGAGTAGGGTTGTAATTATCAACTACAAATCATGTCAAGTAACTTGGCTTTATATTTTCCATGATTTAAAGAAATTATTTTCTGACGAAGCTACTCAAAAATTAAACAGATAAATAAGAAAAGTCAGAAATTCTTCACACAAATAGCTGCAATGCATCTGATGAACAGAAAACAACCTTGTTATCAAAAAGATATTATAGAGAGAACCAGATAATATCTTACAAATTACGTAAATACAAATTTGCAAGAAATTTATACAGACTATAAATATTTGTTACTTTCAGCCTCTATTCTCATAGTCAGTTTAAGATATAGCATCATTTTGCAACAATTGGAATGTGTAGTTTTTGAAGCTGAAGTTTTTGCAAGAATTAAAATTTTTTGAATTTGTGCCTCTTCTGAGTAAATATTTATTATTCTAAAGAGTTGATTAAACATTGTATTTCCTATGACATTTTTTTAAATGTTCCATTCCCAATTAAAAAGATTTAAAGTGTTAAAATTAAAATTTCTTTCTTTTGTCAAAAAGTTTCACTTTGTTATAATTAATGAGGCTAATATCTAAATTGTCAATTGTACTTTGATCTGTATTAGTTTTGTTAATTTTACGACTTAAGACGAGTATATATTGCTTGTTATAGTAAAGTTTTGTGTGCATATATGTAAAACATAAAATATGAAAGACCATCACTAACAAAATTTCGACAGTAAACCTTATAATTTCTGATTTAAATTACAAACACAATCCCCTTTGATATCTGCAGTATTCTGCATTGCAAAAATTCTTGCACAATCACTATTCAGAATTCAAATAAACAATTCCCAAGCTATAAATATTTCAGCTGCCTTGTGCGCTTTCTCTTTTGCCACCTAAACTCACTTGCTAAATGATTGCTCTTCGCTTAACCGCATTCTTCCATTGTTCTAAAATTATCCGCACATATGAAAATGTGGGGTGACTACTGCACCCATAATCATATGTTAAGCGTACATTTTGTCCCCAGAAGTTCTTTAACCAATAATACAATTATGTTGAATTCAGCCATGTCTATCTGTAAGTCCATCATTTCATTTATGCAGTAAACATGTCCATTTGAAACTGGTCAGTAATTTAGATTTACATTGGATTTTTTTATGGTTGATTACTTATACTATATGCTTATCTACATGAATATTTATTTCTCAATTTCTTACTACTCAAATAAGATATTAATCAGTAGTTTTTTTTTTTTTATTATTATTATTTATAGTCAAAACATGCTTATATTTTTTTATAAATTTTGCCCTTCACTGCTCTATAACTACAATTTACACTTGCAATTAAATCCAATGTATATAAATGTATGTACACACACACATATATATAGATATATATAATAAAAAAATGAATAAATTTATAATTATTTCTGAACAGCAAGAACTTCAAAGAAAAAATGAATAATAATAATGATAAAATCTGAAAGAGTTCAGATTTTAATAGTTGCCCAAAAGGGCTCCTTTAAAGTTTAATATGTTTTATCAGTACAGATTATCAATAGAGATGGCTGAGATGAAACAGCAAAATATTTATTATGATACTAGATGACTAACATGGGAACTAACATTTAACTATCGTGGGACCATTTTATATGCATATACACTCTTTTGCAAAAAAATTGAAGCACCGAGAACTTTTGGGATCATGATGAAATTTGGTATACAAAAACATCTTGATCGAACATGCAAATGATCAAAGTTTCAAGGCAAATGAACAAGAATTGCGATCATAGCATGTACTTCTAGCGTGCAATTCGTAAAGTATAAAACCAGTAACAGAGGAGGAAAATTTATCTTTTTTTTGTTGCTGCCATAGTAATTCGTAAAGAAGCAACTAAAGATGCCATTATGATGATATCAAAGACCTTACAGACAACTAAATGACTTCGATCGTGGTCGCATTGTAGGGTTGCGTGAAGCTGGGTGCTCATACCAAGCAATAGGCTGCCACCTGCAGCGTACAGACACTGCTAGGCAAAGATGTTGGCAGCAATGGTTCCTACAAGGAAACTGCCAACGAAATGAAGGCTCTGGAAGGCCAAGGAGTACCAATACAAGGCAAGATAGAATGATTGTTCGCCAGGCCCGAACCACCCCAACTATTGGTATCACTGTCGACTATTCAAAGCATTGCAGCCACATCTATACCTCCTGTGGTACTGTCCACCATCTCACGGCACTTGTCTGAGGCGGGGTTACGCTCACAGAGGCCTTTAAGACGTTTGCCTTTGACCCCACAATATCGGCAGAGTTGACTGGAGTGGTGTTACAGCCAATCATCATGACTGCCATCAGACTGGCATCGCACAGTGTTCAGCAATGAATCCCGCTTTACTCTTGAAGTAGATGACCACTGTGTTTGGAGAGGACGGGGCCAGCGATCCCAATCAGCCTTTGTTTTAAAAGGCATATAGCCATAACCCCTGGTGTGATGGTGTGGGGCGCTATTTCTTGTGAGAGCAGGTCATCTTTAGTCATCATCCGTACCTCTTTAACAGCTCAACGATATGTTGATACCATCCTGCGGCTGTTGGCATTATCCTTCATGGCACGTCATCCTGGGGCCATTTTCCAACAAGATAATGCTAGGCCACATACCACTCGAATACCTCTGGACTGTCTCCATGCGACTGATACTCTTTCTTGGCCAGCAAGGTCACCAGACCTTTCACCAATCGAGCATGTCTGGGACATGGTAGGCCACCAAATTCGGGTACCACAAAATATCGCAGATCTGGTGTGACAACTGATGAATGCCTGGCAGAATGTGTCACAGGATGACATTAGGAACTTTTACCACTCCTTGCCTCATCAAATTCAAGCATGCATTGCCCCCAGGGGCAGTTCAACCAACTACTAATTTGAACACTCAATGGGTGATTGTGAGCCGTGAACAGGTACTTGATATTTTAATCATTTTATTGTTGGTGTAAGAGCTATACACATATTCAATTTCATCAAAAACAACCACTTTCTTCATGGTGCTTCGACTTTTTTTGCAAAAGAGTGCACAAGTGAAAAAATACATAATATAACTCTATAAAAATATTTAATGTCTTTATATATTATGAATAAATATCTTTTTATTTAAATCAATCAGATTAAAAATTAAAAGAAAAATACGCTTAACTGCATCTACTGCTTTTAAATAGCTCAGTTTGTTAATCTATAACAGACAGATTATATTTAAGAGATCTTACGTTTTGCTGAGGCAAGAGACTTGAATAAAAAGTAAAAAATTGTGTTTTGAGACTTATAACCCTTTTCAGCTAATAACATATAAAAGTATAATAGAAAAGAATAAACTGAAAAAATTCAAAATATATACAGAATTGTTACATTTTTTGCAATATCTCTTCAAGGGATTAGTGCCAAGAGATAGTGTAATATGATAGCTATATTTCTGAAATACAGAATGAACAATTTAATAAAGGTAAGAATTTTTAGAAATCAATATTTTCTTAAGCAAAATGGAGTAACTAACTTATTCATTAATAAAGTCCAAACCCTACATGGTAAAAAAGAAAATTGTAATTCAACTCAAACATTGCCAAGCATGTGACATAAGCCCAATTGAGAAAGGACGACAAATTTAAATAAATTTTATTAATGAATAATTAAAATTAATTTAATTGATTTAACTTAATATATCAAAAGAAACTAATTCATTTAAATAAATTTATTAATTTTTGCCACATTATAGACATACATGCATATTCATCACAAGATATTTAGATGTCACATAAAAAACATATATTCAAAAAAAGAGTATACCAGTTTCTACCAAGATATAACATTTACATTCAT
The DNA here is from genome assembly GCA_000611955.2 of Stegodyphus mimosarum. Classification (NCBI taxonomy): domain Eukaryota; kingdom Metazoa; phylum Arthropoda; class Arachnida; order Araneae; family Eresidae; genus Stegodyphus; species Stegodyphus mimosarum. The sequence continues at coordinate 24,281 of KK117081.1, read as the reverse complement.
CAAGTATAATACCTCTGCAAAAACAAACAGAAGCTCTAAATTTGGCTAAAAGGTGAGAAAAGGACAGATTCACAAAATTTAGACATCAGACACAGAATTTAGAACACTTTCAAAATTATGAAAACGTTAACACCTTTAAGAGACAATAATAAAAAAAAAATAAAAAATAACCTTGCACGAGAATCTGCTTTAGCTAAAAGCCACATCCTCTTTGTGATTGTGCTACGTGAAGCTGCTTTGTTTCTATCATCTGCAGAACTGCTACTTGAGGATGAGGTGGCAGTTGTAGGATTGGATATGCAGAATTTCCTGCCATTGCTTGAGGGAGTTTTATGAACATTGAAATCGTCAACAAATAATATACAGTCAGAGGCTAAAACTGTACCAAACAAGGATGAAAAAAATTCAATGAAAAATATTAATTAATGCAAATTACTAAAATGCAAAAATTTGAATAAAAATATTTATACAAAAATTGTGCTTACAAGTTATATTATTTTCTGAAAATGGATCAAAAGCAAATGAGAAAAGTGATTCTGTATATGATTTCTTCCACAACTTGGTCCCAGATTCAGTGTTCCACAAAATCATAGAATATGGAGGATGTAGACCAACTAATAAATGCTGACAACTGTCTCTACCATAAAGCCATTCGATATCTGAAATAAAAGAAACATTATTTTAAAATATCATATATTCTGAATCAGTCATATTTATGTGATGCTAAGAATTCTCATTACAATCAACTTGTCCTAATTAAATCAAAAAATTCTAATTGCAATCAACTTATCCTAATTAAATCAAACAATTCTAATGACAGGATTTTAATTTTGTGAAAGACAAAAATTATACAAAAATTTCACGTGCAATTTTTTTTAAAGTTGAGATATTAATCAAAAATTACCAATAGTTATAATTATCAAAAAGTAAATAAAACATCATGGTCACTGTCTAATGCATTCATTGCTGTGTAAAAAGCACTTTAATAGAATTTTTACCAAAGTAATAGAGAGAATTTAAAATAACTATTATCTCTTTAAACATTTTAAGCACTTAAAATTATTTCATGCTCAATTTACATAGATTTTACATAACATTTCTTTAACAATCACTTCATACAAAATTCTCAGTAGCCTCATATTGCTTCAATGTATTTGTTTTAATTTATAAATAAATTTAAAATCTTACACAGATAAGAAGCAATATCAGTATAGTAATATTATGAGAAAATATTACTGACTTTGATTTAAAAAAAAGGGGGAGAGAGGGTGAAAGAGAAAGAAAGAAAAAAGAAAAGAAAGAGGTGAAGAAAATTATGATACTTGAGGTATTAAAAATCTATTTCAGTAACTAAGCATTAATTAATTTTATTATTTTAACTATATAGTAATCATTAAATTATTTCTATTAATGAAATTATGATATATACATTTTAATCTTAAATGAAATTTTTAAAATTCAAAAATATAAGATACAAATTAAATTAAAAAATATACAATCTCATGAACTCTAATATCATTTTTTTCTCTTGTAATTTATTTATCATAGCAGTTCTAATGACATTACTCTTATGAGAAAATGGAAACAAAGCATTTATATCAAATTTTCCTGAAAATAAAAAACAGCTGATTCCTCCTCCCTCCTAACAAGAAAAATTTGGTTACTTAAAAAAGTAATAACTGATGATTTAATCTAGAAAATTTTTGTAAGCCTATTAAAAACTCACTAAGAGACAGAAATCTCGCTCAGAATTCTTACCATTACTGAAAGATTCATTCCAATGAAAATTGGCCATTTTTCATCATTGTCACTTATTGCAACAGGAAAATGAACAAAATTAGATCGTTTAATTTTACAGAAGAAAGCTAAGGAAAAATTAAAGTATTTTAAAATTCTAACACACAGTTTACTTAAAATATGTTTAAAAAGTAGGGAACATATTCTACTGTCCTTCTCCTGCCCCCCCCATTTTTAATTTGATGTATTTTTAAAATGATTCTAAAGCAATGATTCAAGACTACACTGTCATATTTTCTTTCTTATCATGATTCAGTATGAAAATAAGTTCAGTATAAATCAAATTTAGAAATATTTTGAAAACAAACAAAAATATGTTACAAACAAAATATTAAAAAAATATGTATGAACATCTTAAATAAAAACCATAATTTACAATATAAATTTTGCAATGTTATAAAACTAACAAAAAATTTGTTGTTTATATGATAATTCATAAAGTAGTTAAAAAAACTAATCTTTCCCATCACACAAATGACTTAAGAGTTTCTTTGTCTAGGTTCTAATGAGATGCTTAAATATATACTTATTTTCAAAATACTATCTTCATACGCAGTATCAGATTGAAAGGTACACTATACAGGTTGTTGCTCGGCTTAATCGAGAATGAATATGCCAAAAGACTACTTTAAATAAAACTATTTTCCTGTGGCTAAAGCTTTATTAAATGGCACCTGAAACATCATCTGTCCTGGTGACAGCATGTCTTTATCCTGCTACTATAAATATTTTTTCACAGTTAGCTTTATACTGATTTTTCTAAGAATTAAATTAATATCACAAGCTGCTAAACTGTAGAAAGATTCATTTTTTCTTCAAGCGATATTACACAGAGATATGTCTTTCTTGCAGAAAGCATATGGCATGTAAGTAAAGTAGGCAGAGATTTTTTTCACAATTCCAAAAGGTTGCAATTTTTAAGAAGTTTAAATGCTTAGAATAGTAAAAAAAAAAAAA
>KK117081.1:0-21494 GCA_000611955.2 Stegodyphus mimosarum | reverse complement strand
GGACGATCTTAATAAAATCATGACTCTTCATGATTTGTAATGTTCTGAAGCTATAACAACTTTCTCAAGAAACAAATATGATTTGCCCAAATATAACTTTTTATACTTGCTTTTATAGTTATACCCTTTATACTTCCCACACATTCAGACAATGCTGATTTTCAGATCTCTCAATTCTGTCATATAAGAATATTCCCCCCCCCTCCAAAAAAAGAAAACAAAAAACTAGTATTAAAAGTTTCCAATTGAAGTAAAATTTGAAGATTGCATTGAACAAAAAATAAATTTACATACATTTTTTGAAAATTATACATATTAAAAAGATACAAATAAAATTTAATAAATTAAATGGTTACCTGGTTATATTTTTAAAGTCTTAAGATTCATTTACTAAATACAGGTTAACAAAACTACTATTTGAATAACAGTTCACATTTTTTACAGTGCTTGCAATCTTTTTAGATTAAAGCAAGAACAGAAGAAGGATTAATTTAAGGAACATAAATGCACATTAAATATGCAGCACTTAATTTCTCTCTGGAAAATTATACATAGATATATAATCCGAAAATAATTTTTTTAAAGGAAAACTAGTTTTTAAATTACAAAATATTGAAAAGCAGACTGCCCTGCTCTTACAAGATTTCTCTCCCAGTCATTTACATTTTAATACAGTTAACAGTTAGAAAAGAAGTATAAGACCTGATGCTGGTTTTCCAGTTTCAGAGAAAGTAGAAATTGTTCTTCCATCTTTAGCATCCCATACCACTATTAATCCACTGGCATCAGCAGATGCCAGTTTCAGTGTGTAAGGATGAGTTAAATCATGATAATAATTTTCATAAGCCCATTTTACCTAAAAAATTAAATATATGTGACATATTAAGCAAAGTAAATAATTAGCATACTTTACATTAAAAAGAATGAAATAATATAAAGCAACTCTTGCATAATTTTGTCACAATATGGCTAGCAAAATACAAAAGAAAATGAAAAATAATTATACATGAGATTATGACAGTTTATTCAAATTATGCCACTTCAAAGTTGTTCATTGATTATTCCTATTCCATATGCAAATGAATTCAAATTAAATGAATGTCCTGATATACCAATAAAAAAGACTTAGCAAGTGCAATTTTATTGCAGGTATTAGGCTAACTCTGGTGATAAAATAATTTAATTGGGAGATAGCAAAATGGGATAAAATATGAAATGAAAGATTAAAATTATATACAGGAGTTTCTAATATGTAACTAAATTAGCATAGTTAATTAATCCTTGTGAAATATCCTGTTAAATAAAATCAAATAGGATAGAAACATGATTAAAAAGAATGGCTTTATGGATTTGATGAAATTTGCTTTAGCTGTAATTATTCAATATTTATAATATTATGACTAGCACTTTTATTATACTTTAAAAGTTAATGATAAAACTGGATGTTTTAAATTTCATCTGGTGAGGGATATACAGCAGTAGTTAAATACACTCATGTCCATAAATTAAGGATAATTCGGAGTCACGCGGAAATCGAAATCTAAAATAAATATATCACCTGTAAAATCACTACACACATCTTCAAGAATCATGCAAATTTCAGGAAGTAGTAACCAGATGACACCGATGGTACATCACAAGTGAGAGAGTGATATATAAGGAATACAGGAAAGAAGTAAAATTGTTCGCAGGCGCTTTATAAGCATTTCAGTGCAATAACCAAATAGTTATGACACAAAGGACGCATTTGGATGATTTTTTACATGGTAGAATTGTCGGCCGTCTGGAATGTAGGCGTACCCAACTGGAAGTATCAGATGAACTTGGAATTGCCCAGAGTGTCATCTCCAGGCTTTGGCAACGATTCCAAGATGATGGTAATGTGAGTAGACGTTACAGCACAGATCGCCCCAGAGTTACAAAGCTGAATGAGGACCAGTATTTGGCAGTTACTGTCAAAAGAAACAGGTGGAGCACAGCCTCGGACCTGTCTTGTCAGTTCTCTTCAGCCACTGGTACAACAATTTCAAGTCAGACCGTGTACAGACGCTTAGGGCAGATTTGTCTATATGCTCGTAGACCTGTCAGATGCGTTCCACTTACTGCAACTCACTGTCGCCTGCGGTTAGCCTGGAGTAGAGAGCATGCATTGTGGACACCGAAACAGTGGGCTTGTGTGATGTTTTCCGATGAGTCCAGGTTTAGCTTGCAGTCTGATTCTCACTAGACTTTCATATGGAGAGCTCCAGGTACCCGTTACCACCAAGAAAACATCATTGAACGACACCATTACGGTGGTGCAGGAGTGCTCGTTTGGGGTGAAATTATTCTGGGTCCCAAAACTGACCTGCATGTTCAAATTGGAACCATGACAAGCCAAATCTATCGGGATGTCATTCTGGAACAACATGTACTTTTGTTTCGGGGTGCCATGGGCGCACAATTTGTGTTTATGGATGACAACATCCGTCTTCACCGTGCAAACATCGTAAGCGAATGCCTTCAATCGGAGGATATCACTCGTATGGACTGGCCAGCATTCTCATCGGACTTGAATCCAGTAGAGCATGTGTGGGACATGCTTGGCCGACGAGTTGCAGCCCGTCAACCTCCTCCTACATGTCTACCGGAACTTCTGAAAGCATTGTTTTTTGAGTGGATATTCCCCAAGATCAGATCAATAATTTGATACTCAGCATGCCTAGGCATTGTACGGACTGTATTGCATCGTCTGAGAGACATACAATGTATTAACAATCATACCAACCATGTAATATTGGTTTTTTTGTAATTTGCTCCAGGAAGAAAAAATCGCTAATTTTTTTTAATAATACCAAACATATAGCATCTTTTTTTGCTCTTTACCTTTTGTTTAATAAATAAGTTTTACAAATAAGTCAAATTTGTTTCGCTTCTAAATCTTCCTTTGCCTGGTTTTGCATTATCCTTAATTTATGGACATGAGTGTATTAGCAAATAGTTATTTGGAGACTTTTCCAAAGCAGTAAGTGATGAAAAACAACTATTTCCTTTCCTTTTTCTCATAAGGCACTTTTTTTAATAGTATAATGACTGTCAGTGATTCATTGCACAGGTTCCTATATTATTATTTGGCAAAATTTATGCCTTACCTGCAAAAAATTTGTGAGAAGCTACCAAAGAACAAATATTCTAGTTTGATTCCATATTTATAGTGCAAAAGACTACATTCTTGAATGAATACTTATAGTGATATACCCAATAATAATAATTTTCTCTAAAGCCTACTTATAACAAATTTAGAAGAAAATAAAAATGATTACAATCAAATAAAAGACTAATTGTGCAAATGTAATATTACAACACTTTTGCAAGAGCAAGTATTTGAAATTCTAACAAAATTCTGTGCATTATTACTTTACAAAAAATATTAGAAGAGAAAAAGCTAAAAGGCTTGAAAGATAATTTTTGATTTTTGATAATATATTAGAAGAGATTGCAGAATAACAAACTTAAAACATTTAATTATGCTTGATTATTAAAATCAGTATTTCTAAAGCTCATAGTATAAAACTCCTATTTTATTACATCTAATCACACATTGGGTCATCAGAGAAATTCTATGATAATAGGTTAGTGTAATGATGAAACAAGAAAGGAAATGTTCTTATTTCAGACTACAGCTTTCATTCTAGAGTTTATATATACTCTTTTTAATTTCAAAACCAGATTCAAATATGTATGTATAGATGCATGCATGGACGGATGTAAGTGCTCATGTATGTGCATATGTACATACATACATACATACATTTCTGAATCTGGTCTCGATAATAGAAGAGAACCTATGAATTTTACTTCCTGACATTAGCAAAAGAATGTACTACTTTACCCCAATCAATGTATTTTTTTAATTACCAGATCTCTTAATAAGCTACAGATGACTCTAATTATATTAACAAATGCGTATTACATCAGTTAAGCATATGAATAATTTTATAAAATATAGTGCTTATTTTCTTACATTACTAACAGCTTACATTAATCAGAATCAATACATTTCATCAATTATTGCATTGGTTAATTAACTTCCTAATCAACTGGTTATTTTTTTCTTTTAACAGAAAAATATGTATAAAAAAATAAAATTTTATAACTTTAAAACAAATTTCTGTGTTATTAATTCTAACTATATTTTATGGTACATTTATCATTCATATATTTTAATATTTTAAAGCCACAGCACAATCAATAGATGTTTTTATATAGAGAAGAAGGGGCAGAAAGCCAATTTCCAATATTTCAATCCCCCACCCTTACATTCCCATGTATGGGCCTGCAATATACAAAATCTCTTATCTCTCAAATCCATCCTCTTAAGTTGTCAAATATCTCACACATTTGAAATTAACATGAGTTAAAAATCAGAATATATAAAACCTAATTAAAAAATAGCACATTTTACAAGAAATTAATACATACAACATGCAGATGCATATACCCCCCCCCCCAAAAAAAGAAAAGAAAAAGAAAAAAATATTTTCTTTCCTCCAAAATAACAAACTTAATTTCAATTAATAGTATAACATTATTTAATTTTATCTTAATTTTAAAATAAAGAACAAGAATACTACTTTTTGCAATAATATTCTAAAAATATTTTATAATAATATATAATTAAACACATGTTCAAATCACAGCACAAGTATGAGAGGATAAAATAAGCATTCAAAATTATTTACTACATTAACATATGCCACTTTAGTTTAACATAGATTTTATTACAACTCTATTTCAAGGGTGATCAGATACAGGCACTTCTTTTTCAAAAGTTTCAGAGTTTCGAAAAAGTTTTGCAAAATAAATAAACAGGTGTTTTGCAAAAAAGATGAACTTTAATGAGCACAGAAAAACAAGTAAAATGTATACCACCTGTCAAAAAAAAAATACTATAATGAAACCTGAAAACCTAAGTTCAAAGTTTTATGAAAGGTGAATTGGAATTAATGTCATTAAATATAAAAGACAGATTTTGGGGATTGTGAACAGCTTCAAAGAAATCCAGTTCACCAACTGATGAATCGTTATGTACAGTCTTCGCAGAACGTTTTCAAACATAAGATTGTGTTAATTGATGTGAAATTTTAATGCCTTTTTATGTCCTTTTAGTTTGGCCAATGTACGACAAATCACGGTGATATGATATTCTTTGAATTCTTCAAGAATTAAATTCAGAAATTGGAGCCTTAAGAATCAAACAATGAATTTTACTGATAGGTGAGAAAATGAACTTCTTGTGAAGCAAAGCTATTTTGTAACTGATACAAGGACAAAATGGAATAATGACATGGTATTACAGTTATTTCTAATAGCAAAATGTCTTTTTCTGATGGCAAGAAAAATTTTTTTTCAAACGCTTTATCAGTGACTATGGGAAAAAACAATAGCAGCTGATTTCAAATAATTTTGATAAAAAGCAAGGATTCCAAAGAAAACAAAAGATTATACGCTAAAAAGATATCCCCCCCCTTTCTTTTTTTTTTTTAGCAAATGGCAATATGATTTACTATACAACGAGTACAGTACATGAACCAGTATATACAAGGTAAACAAATAGAAATGATTTACAGTAAACAGTAGTGTTGAAATCAAATTGATTGAGGATAATTAGAACATCATGAAAAGGCAAGAAAGTACTAGATTCAGTTTCAAAAGTGAACTGGATGGCTGGATCAAATAAATTAAAAGCAGATAAAATCTTTCTTAAATCTTCTTTATTGCCATCAAAAGGCATAAATGTATCATCAACATGGCAAATCCAGAGCCAAAAAGATAGTTTTTTTTTTAAATAATTTAATCTCAAAACAGTGCATGTAAACATCAACAAGTACTAAACCCAAGGCCAGATTAAGATTTTTAGAGGCTCAAGCACTTAAAATGTTTTGAAATTCGCACATATTTTTATGCCAGTTTTTTCTTTATTTTTTTCTCTCTCAGTCTGCATTTAGCTGAACTAAACATTCCTTAACAAAATCAACGTAGGGGAATTTTTGTGGTATCCCCTTTCCTTGATGCCTTAAGCATGTGTTGATTTTGCTTAACATTAATTCAGCTCCAAGTGGACCGAGAGAATTACCTCTGGCTAGCCATTTCAGTTTCATAATAGTAATTATTTGAAAATTGACTAAAAAAAAACTTTAATGGCAGAAAGTAATTCCCATATTTCAGTATGTGCAAAATAGAGTTCTTGCATTCTGGTTTCAGGACATTTTAATCCTCTCTCAACTCTAATGTTATAAGGTATTTTCTCCCTCTTTCTGGCAATGGTAGCACACACGGCACGTATTAGAGATCCAGGTTTGAGCCCCGGTGAAGGCATTGCACATTTTTTCATATCTCCAGCATAAAAAAATCCCAATGACTCTACAGTGGCGCCCAACTAACAGGTAGTGGATAATAATTTGTCACCACCAGGATTTGGCAATTGGGTCCCCTAATCCCCAGTTGCCCTTTAAAAGGGGAGTATATAAGACAATTTCTCCTTCCTTCCAGAATGCCTTCATGGTGTAACGGTAGCACACTCGAAGCATATTCAAGAGGTTCAGGTTCAAGTCCCGGCAAAGACATTGCACATTTTTCACGTCTCCATCATCAAAAACCCTAATGACACTACAGTGTCAGTAAACAAGGATTTAACATTAAAAAAAAAAATCATGAATGAGCATTGGGGAGAAATATCCTTCAGTTAAAAACCTAAAAGGGTCATATTTTAATGGTCGCCCAAACGGTGGTTTTTTATTATTATTATTAAGTTTAATATGGTTAATCACTAATGATTATCAATATAGATGGCCCACGTGAAAGAGGAAAACATTATGCAGGATATTAGTTGCATACATAATGAAGTCAAATGCAAAAAGTGACAAATTCTAGTTTTCACTTTGCTTCAGCCATTGTTTATGGTTATTCATGCTTGCTCATTTTCAATATAAAATTAGTTGTTGCTATTCCTATTTCACATTCCCTCCCTTCCCCGAGGAAGAAGAGGGGTTTGGGTCTGATTACTCTCGAAAGAGATACAGTTTTAATCTAAATATGTACCAAACTATGGTTGCCTTTTTTTTTTGTGTGTGTGTCTAACACTAAATTTTATATTGCTGTGTTTCGTTTCCATTTGACATGTTTTATAATCTTAAATTATAAATCATTTTCAACAATAATTGACAGATTTAATTAAAAATTTAATAAAACGGATAATTTTTTTAATTTAATAAAATCAAGTGGTAAGAATTTTAAACAATTTACCTTCACAATGTCACTAGCATGTTTCTCCAAAGTTTGAAAGACCTGCATGAAAAACATGTCACAGTTAAATAATTCAGATTTGCATTCTTATTAGCAATATATTAAAAGATAAATTTGAATTACAAAAACAGATATTTTACTTTTCACTTGTATAAGCAAATTATTAATAAAACACCTTAATATTATTAATTTGTGATGATGGTATCAAAATCTACAGATTATTTTACCAAGTGTATCCCCCAAAGGATCAATCATGACTTACAGCATACTATAAGCAAAGCATGATGTGATTTACAAGTTATGGTGTATAGAAATAACGCAATATTTTTTTTAATCTTGAAAATATTCCCACTAACAATAAGATGCAATAAAGCACAACATTGCACATAATCCAGCATCCTCCATAACATAGCTGTTGGGAATGGCATCACTACGCCACCCAATCAAAAGACAGATGGAGACTGACATCATAGGACGCCAGAGAACGAGAAGAGAACTTTTTGCGAGAACGATGACGATGTTTGCACTCTGTAGTTAAATAGTTATTTTCCTTTCATTTATTATTGTGTGTATGTGTAAATAAATCCTTTTATTAGCTTTAAAGATTTCGAGTGCTCTATTTATCTAAGATAGCTGTTAAATTCATCGGGTAGATGACAAACGAATCCCCTTCTGAGCTAGCCATGAGATCGAAAGTTCATTAGGCAACAATAGCCTTACTTCGTAATGTATCCCATTCTATCTGGACTGCTTCATTAATGCTGTTTTTTAAGTCTTCTAATAAAACAGCTTACTTTTTGTAAGCCAAAAAATTCAAATAACAAAGTTGCAAAATTTGGTAAATGAGATGCCCACAGTTCTTTGGAAATCATTTGGTCAGTGAAGAAAGAGAAAATTTAATTCTTGTTCACATGGGATCAGTGTCATCTTGTTACATCCTATTGGTGATTCCTTGTTATGAAACTGGTGGCTGTTAATTATTTCACAAACTATCTGCAAATGTTCATGTTTGTTCTCTGAACTTAACATGCATCCGAAGAGCTTAATTACTCTTGTCGCATTCAACCAAATGATATACACACATCGTAACCAAATCAAAATTAGCTATCAAGACGAGCAAACATCACAGATCCTCATCTGATCATGAATATTCCAACTGAGTCTAATTAGGAAACTCAAGATCACCCAGATGCTGGGTTTTTATATATAAAGTGGAGAAAAATAAATTAGTTTGAGTAGGACTACGAAATAACATGCTGCATATTACTATACATTATTGACAAAAATATTATTTATTTTAATATACCTGCATATTTTTATGTTTGATAAAACTAACAGTTTGTTAAAAAAATTTAGGTACCTTCTGTTTATCTGCATCAATACCAAAAAGCCACAAAAAAATATTGATTTACACGGCAACTCACAATCTCACTCAAATGTATTTAAGTGACAGCTCAGGTATGCATATAGTGCATGTGGATTTGCACCTTTGAAATTCAGTGCTCATTTTTCTGATTAGCATTACTTTTTGCACAGAGTATATTTGTTTTTATCATAATAAATCATGATGGAACTGTGGAGTTCAACTGCTTTTATTTTCACTACATTGAGGTATTTCATTAGAGTATATGTGACGTTTCAACTGTTCTTGAGAGACTGAGACCAGCACACAATGTGAAGTTTGTGCAAAAAAAGGAGATTTTCCCTAACCAAAAGTAGATCACTGCGTACATTGGGAGAACAACAGTACAAAAAACTTAGAAGTACACATGTCTTCTAAGGAAAAAGAGGATTGTAAAAAAATAGGCTGCAACAAATGCATTGTGAAAATACACCTAAAGATACCCAAACAAATGTTTCTCTTTAAAGTTGGCAATGAATTCACATTTCAGTGAGAATATGGATAATCAGAAAGTACCAAAATTACTTTAATGAATTATTGATATAAAAACAAATCACAAAAAGTATTGCTCAAAATGAATATGAAACAAATTATTTTAAACTAGTAAAGGCTAATTTTAGTAAAGCCATTATTTTAATATATTATTTATTCTATAGAATATATTTATTCTATAGTTATATTGGCATAGAACTGTACTATTTAGAACCTCTGAATTTAGTAGGACATATAATGTCTTCAAGCCTAACAGTGACTGAATGGATATGACTATCAAACACCAACAGTTTTCTCAAGTTGACTCCCTATAACTGAAAGCTATGGAAAAAGCTACGGAAAGAGTTACAGGTACAAGTAACTACACGTAAAGCTACAGAAAGGCTTACAGGTTAACTGAAAGCTACAGAAAGGATTGCAGGTAGAAGTGGGTGGGACACTAGAAATTCACCATTGGTCATACAGGTATAGTACTGCCACACTAGCAGCAGCATTACTTTCATGACTTTTTCAATGTTATAACAAAAATCTAAACTTTCATTTAAAAAATCCTTTTCAATGACATTCCTCCTAAGACTGCATTTCATTTTTGGCACATTAAGAAACTTTAATCAATTAACTGAAAAACACATATTGTATAGAAGAGATAATGTAAAAATGTAAGGTACTTATAAGAATGCTAACCAAAAATTGCAATTTTGCAGCCTTTAAATAAGATATTTACACTCATAATGCCTTACAGAAGTGAAGCCAACAGGTAGGCTATAGGCCGCATGCTTCCCATGAGGTCCATATCAGCATCACACAGCTACACTAACAAAATTTATTATTGATCAAATTTTCCAATTTTTTCATATTTTCGTTCTTATAATCCTCTTAGAATTATCTTCATATAAAGATTATTTGAGATTAATACCACAAAAATTTTGAAAAAACTATTTTATTTTTTTCAGGACATATTTGTAAATATTTACTAAACATAATATATTGTATTGCTCAAGACCCTAAGATATTCTTTAAACTGGCCCTCAAAAGTACAAAAATTATCTTCCATTGAATTTTAGTTTAAATATATAATAGATTAAATAGTAATTACATACTTTTTAATTCACTAATAAGCTATAATTTAGGTTAGGTTATTCAATTATGGCAAAGCACACGAGGGCTATCTGCCTAAAGGGAGGGATGCCTTCGTGGAGGACTTTCTAAGGGAAACTGGCTCGTATACACGTTACACATGGGAAAAACCACGAAAACGCCCATGCAGCCAGCCCGTTCGCGGGATTCGAACCTCGGACCGAACTACCAGTGTTCAGCGTCTTTACCGCTCGGCCGCTGGTGGGCCTAAACTATAATTTAAATGCATAAGAAACAACAAGTATTTTTCAGTTTATTCTGATCTCAGTTAAAAGACAGTATTTCACAGGGTAACTCAAAGCCACTGCACACTTGACGTACTATAATAAAAAAAAATAATAAAATTATATTATGTAATTAATGTATAAATACATGCAATTCCATGAATAAATGTATGTGTATCATTTGTTAAACACTTCAGTGTAGTGAAAAGAAAAATGTTTAGAAAATGTTTAGTGAATCACTAAACATTTTCAAGTATTCATCATTGTCTTATTCAGCTCACATCTTCAAGGTATTGCTGACATATGGAAACGTTATCATCTCATAAAGATATACTGATTAAGTTTATCTGAATTTATGTTTTTAGATTGCTATATGTAAAGTTTCTTAAAGAATAATACCAAATTGTGCAAAACCTACAGAAATGCATTACCTGTAAATTTTGCCCAGTTTCAATATCAACTATTATTTCTCTGATGAAATTATGCATCCATGAACATGTTTCAATACATAAATTCATATCTACTTAGAAAAAAGGTTATCATTATTTATTGTACCAAATAAATTTGTAACTGTTTTGTCTATTGTCGCAGCAGAAATATGTGCCTTTTAGCTCAACCTAAATAAAATATGACTCAATTTTTTACAGATAAAATTTAAGTAACAATACCTTAACATGTTGTGTATCAATAATAACTACATGGTTGTGACATCCATATGCTATGAATGACTGCCATCCCCTGAAAATAAAGATATTCATATTTATTTTAATTTAAATACATTTTATAACAAAACAAATAACTTATTTAAATCATAAAAATGGGAGCTATGCAACATTACTATCAAAAATCTGTATTTTTCGTTTAACGGGGCACCAGTCACCAAATAATCATCAAAGCATTAAATATAGTAGCCCATTTACAACGCATTATGAACAGTTATGTGATAAACATATGCATAATGTTTAACGCGTGCAATGCCAGAGCTGCATGCGATGCTGAATTTGTGCAGTTCTCTGATATTCTTTGAAGTTAAAAACAGATCACTATGTACATAGGGAGAATAACAATTTCATACTCTCCATGTACACAACAATCTGTTTTCACTTAAAAAGACATCACTGAATTGCATAAATTCAGCCTTGGCATTAGTCAAATCAAACATTATACATATACTATATTCATTATTATAAAACAGTTATTCTTTTCATGAAACTTTATGTATTGTTAGGATTGCAGCCATCTAGTTAGATTTCACACCATTCTTTATGTTTAGCACTAAATGGTGCCTTGTAACAGAAACATATTATACATGAAAACTTTAGATAACATATAAATAAAAACTTTTGAAAATGTAGCATACTGCTTCTCATAAGAAAAATGAGTACAAAAGAATTCATGTGCATTAATTTAAAAGATTGCAATGTTTGAATTATTTGCATTTAGTATACTGATAAGTGGGGTTTCTAAACCTTGCACAGACTACTTGTTCAAATTCATTACATTATTTGGGTACTTCATTACAGGTGATATAGATTCACATTTAATCTTTATGACATTTTGCAAATAATTATGAGCTTTTGAGATTTATCTCACGACGAAACTGAAATCTATTCATTAAAAAGTAAAAATCAGTGGTTTAGAGTTCTACTGAGATCAACACACTAAAAGTTAAAAATGCCAAAAACTGCCAAACAGTGCTGCCCACTAAAGGATTTGATTGAACAATTTACTTTATGGCAAAGCACCCAAAGCCTATCCACTTGAAGGAAGCCAAAATATATCAGTCAGAACGTGAATACTGAAAAATTCATTAACTTTTAATAAGTTATCATTTAAATTAGACAATTTAAATTTGCATATTTATATATTATTATATTCCCAAGCAAAATAAGCTGGTATTATTTTCCATTAATTTCCTTACAGGAAAAAAAAATGTCGCCAGATCACTCAGAAAATATTCCTTTTTTCTCAAGACTAATTAACCCTCTGAGCTGCATGGGATTTTGAGTCTGTCATGAAGACTTGTATTTAAACAGCATTTATGGCTAAATTTATATAATTATTTTTTTTTATTCTCTATTTTCATGAACTTACATTCATTAAGATGACATTTACAATATTAAAGAAAGAAAACAAAATATCTTAAATTGTGCCAAGTGACAAAAAATCTCATGACCAGTCATGCTGCTCAGGGAGTTCATGAATAGCAAATTTAGTCTAAAAGAATTACTTTTATTTAAATATAAAAGCAGGTGATTGCATCCCAAAAAAGGAATTATGAAAAAGTTATATATTATTAACAATGATTAATCCATATAAAATAAAAAGAGAGAGATGCAGCTATAGTCTGTTAATTTAAAGTAGGCACTTCAAGGCCATTGCCAGCCCCTTACCCCCTTAGTGATTGTAACTTGTGTCATCATCACCACATACTTCCCTTATACCCTCCACATCATCTGTGACTGTAGTTCAAGTCAGGCTTCATTCATGTGCTTTTAATGAAGCAAAACATGCTAAAGGAAATGAAGTGGAGGGGGTTCTATAGATGTTTCCATGGTTACAAGTCAAATCAGAGAGTGGAAATTAACCTTGAAGTTCCTATTTTAAAGTAACAGACTATAATATATGCCACAAAAGACACATGTCATTTCTTGCACTATGCGTGGTGTATACCATCTTATATAC
This sequence comes from Stegodyphus mimosarum, assembly GCA_000611955.2. Taxonomy (NCBI): domain Eukaryota; kingdom Metazoa; phylum Arthropoda; class Arachnida; order Araneae; family Eresidae; genus Stegodyphus; species Stegodyphus mimosarum. The sequence goes on along the minus strand of KK117081.1, from coordinate 8,270 downwards.
TACAGGTGGCCAAACTTGATGCTAGTAGGAACCACATATTAGAGTTTAAGAAAACGGAAGAGCTGCATGTAAACTTACCAATAGTCACAATTAGATAGTTATATGCTGTTAAAAGCATTCAAATAATTTTTAAATAGCCAAAAAAAAAAAACATTTCAAGTAATTTAACAACGATACTGCATTTCATAATTAATGTGATTATTTAGAATTAACAGATAAATAAATAATTTTTACTGATCTTGAGTTGTATTCAAGAAAATGTGCTTCTTATAAAACACAAATTTTATTTACTTGATGAAAAAAAATCAAGCATTTTCTTCTGCTTTCCATTCCCTCCCCCCTTATTACAACTGTCATCTGATTTTAACTCTTTGGAGGGGCAGGAAAAGGGAATTAACTTTTTTAGCAAAACTCTTGTTTTATTTACTATATCAGGTGTTACAATGAAATTATTTGTGAAAATTACACATATTTTGTCCAAGACGCAAGAAAAAAATTACCACTTCTAGTGGGTAGTGTCAGTGACCACTGCCCACGGAACAAATCCCTACGATTCAGTCTCTATGGTACTCATGGAAACAGTTTTTCTTTTTCAAGCAAAGTGCAACTTTGCATGTGCTGCATTCCCACACTGTTCTTACAGACTTTTTCTTGGTGCTGCAGAGTGCACATCGTTGTGATGTTACCTTTGATGGCTGATGCTTATTTTCTTGAAGATGAATTGCTGATTAACTACTGGCTTATGTTTCTTGATTGCCATCTAGTGAGCTACAAGAGAACTTCAGAAACGGTCAGTCTTGAAAGCCACTGACACAAGTGAGTAAGACGTTCAATAGAAAAGGTGGTTCTTTGACAGGTGGCGGTTACCTACAGTAACCACCGCCCTTCAAAGAGTTAACAGGAGTAATCTGAAAAAATGTGGAAGACTCAACAGTCTTTGTGTGTAAAAAACCTTTCCATTAGAGTGAAAAATAATGCACTGATCTGAGAAACAGAACTTACCTTTTTTTTAAAAAACATTAAAACAAATTTAATTTTTCTGCAGAACTAATGCCAGAACCAATACATAGAGATAAATGCTAATCCTATATCATTTAATTAGTTCATTAAATGCATACTAGATCATTAGACACACTTTGCTTTTTCCCGCGTAAGCTTCAACTAATATATTTGTACTGCTATACAGTAAGATTCGAGGCACATCATCAACACAATATGTTACTAATAAAGTTATTACAGGGTTGCCACTCAAACAGGAGAATGAAATTCCCTGACTTTTCCAGGTGTGTTTTAAGAAAATTCCAGGCTATCCGCATAACGAACTTTGTCTGTGCTAAGAGGTAAATTAATTATGGTACCACTTGAAAACACAAAAATTTGCCAATTAGCTATGACTTATATATTATCCTCAAAGATTACTATTATAACTATAATAGGAGTTGTTTTCTCCACTGAAGAATTGAGATCAGAATCTGCTCAATGTGGATAAAAAAATGTCTTTTTTTTTTTTTTTTTCCTGACATTTTGAAGTTAAATGAAAGAAAGAAATCTATTTAATGATATTTTTAAATAAATTTTGGTATTTTATATTTATTTAGCTGAATACGTAAGCAAAAAATATGTGCATTGAATTTCATGATGTTATGTCATCATACTGCTAGAATTAGTTTCAGGATTATGCCAGAGAAAATTTCCTGAAATTTGAAAGTATTATTCACTAATATTAAATAAATTTAAGGGATGAAGCAACATTAAATGATATGAATAACATTAAAATAATTAAAAATCTGAATTACAATAATCAACGATATTTTGGCGAATATAATTATATTAAATGATTAGCCTAGATGACTGATTACTATTTTTTTTTATTTCACTGCAAAATGACAAATAAGGCATTTCTTAAAAAGAAAAAAAAAGTATTTAAAAGATTTTGCGTTAAAATCCTAATATACGCTAAAACCTTGGCACGATTTTGAAAATTGCCGCCAACACCAAAATGGCCCGTTTGCTGCTCATCATAATGTAGCCATATCCCGTGTGTACTGTACACCGAGGCTATTCTAAGCTCCATGGTACCGCTATACTAGGATTAAACCGATTTTGTTTGATACAAGAATATGTATTTTCTTTAGTTCAACATGCACTGCACATGCGCATGGCACAAAAATCGCTTTTTTGGCAGATCGCTGTATGAAATTCCCTCACTTTTTCAGATTTAGACTAAAGTATTTGAATTCCCTGACTTTTCCCTGACATTTTTGGTCAATTTTTGAGTTCCCTGACTTTTTCCGGTTTTCCAGGTAGCGTGGCAACCCTGTTATTATTTCTGGTATCCTGATAGCCTTAATTTGTTTTAAAATTAACATTGCCACAGAAATTGCATGTAGTTTGAATTTGTTTAAAATTATTAGATGTGTAATTTTAAAAATTAGATTACTGATTATTAAAATAGCGTATCATAGTATGAATTCTGTTTCAAGTTGGAATGATGTTAATTTTTTTTTTTTTTTAACTATAGTTTGCGATGACACAAGCCACATTAAATAACCCTAAAAGTTGCAGTTTAGCCCTGTTTATTACATAAAAAGAAATGTGGGAAAATGTATTCTTCAATGTATTTATATTCATACCTTTTTTTATAATAAAATCTGCAGTTGAAATTTACTGTACGGTTGCACTTGCTTTCTGTCTGAAAAAATCGCCAAGTGGTATTGGTTGTTTGTGAAATCTGGAAGCCTGCTGCGTGAAATAGGTTTTTCAGTAACCTTAATGCTGATAATGTTGGGTAAACTAGCGTTGGAGAAAATTCTGCAAATATTGCCAAATGTGTTGTGATAAGTTGAGAATTTGGCTATTTTTTGTAATAGTAATCCTTTCACATCGACCGGAGATTTTCATTTGCTGTGTTTGGTTGCACACACATAATGTTTTATGAAAGTGGTGCCTGAAAGATTGTCTGAAAGTTTGCTTAGTGTTTTATGAGTATATTATTAATGTTTATTTGTATGAGTGTTTAATGAGTATATTATTCTGGATATGACTATAATTTCTGACTGCTGGAAGTACATAAAGTAGAAGGAATGTAGAGTGCAATTAAATGCGGTTTAGCCAGGAGGAAAATGAAGTAAAAGAGAAAAACAGGCTTGCACTATTATTTGGCCAAACATGTGTAATGCAAGAAGAAGCAGGGAAAAAAAACATATTTATGGCTTTCTTGGATTCTTATAAGCATTTATTTGCCATTAACAGCGGATGAGCTGAAACAGCCAGATATTTAATTGAATTGCTTACGTAAAAAAAAGTTATGTTAAAAAATTAACGTTTTATTTATTTATTGGTGGTTGTGTGTTAATTTTTTTTTTAAAAGATCTGTTGTTTAATGTTTTTATGGTAGGAAATATATGTGTTCGGTTATTTATTTGTATTTGTGTGTTAAAACAGCGGCGAATCTTTTCTGATTAACATGATAGTTTTAACTTTGTTTCAGTATCCTGATTTTGTTTATATATGAAGAAAGTTAAATTAGTGTGCAATGCCTACTTTATGCAATTCTGTGATTTCTTTTAAGTTAAAATATGTCGATGTGTACATGGAAAAAGAATCTGTGTAAGTCTTGATTTCTTGTTTTGATTTTCGGTAGAGGGTGGAAGGAACGGCACCATCTTGAAAATTGGTGCTGATCCTTGGTGACGCCCATCTTGGCGTCAAAAAAGAAACAATTTGCCAAGCGGTACCATAAAGATTAACCAAATCTGCAAGCATCTACAAATTATTAACAAGATTTTTTTAATGGATTAACTTGATTTACCTTTGATACAAAAGAAACAATAAATATACAGATGGAAAACACTATTTTTAAAGACCGTGAAGCATATATTACTAATTTCTAATATGAACACATGGATTCAGATGGTTTACACCAGTTCAGCAAAAGTGTTTTTTAAAATATTTTTAGTTTGGTAAATTGCTTATTGAAAGTGAATAGTAATTTTTATTTTAGCCTTTCTACCATCACTTAAAAATTTATTTTATTGCTTAGTGGAAAGCAAAACACTTTTTAAAATTTGTGAATCCATCATTACTTTGATTATGCAACAGATATCTAGTAACCTAATTCCATCACATCCTGGACAATATATGCAGTGTAATGGATTCTACAGCATCTTTTATAGTCTTGGAATTTCAAATCATATAATAGAAGACCTATATATGTAACCCCTTAATTCAAATGCATGCGAGTGCTAAAAATTAAAACTGTGAGCCTTTAGACCACATGCTTTTTATACATAATATTACAACTTATGAGAATTTATTATTTCTGAGCAAATCTCTTAACAACCTCTGGGGTGGGGAAGTAAAAAAATAACTTCCACTTTCCTTTAAATACAGAATTAACAGATCATTTCCAAATTAAAATCAGTATCACAGATGTAATTTAGAAATACAAAGAATGAAATGAAGAAAGTAGAACTGCAAAAACATGAATGGTTATATACAGAAAAAAATCTTTTATGTCACTGACAATATACGATTACTGTCATAGTCAATGCTTAACTCAGGTTCACATCCACAGCTTCAAAATGGCAGAGCTTTACAGAAGGCTATCAGAAGCAACGAATAAAAGTAAATAAAAGAATGAGTAACGAAAATAGTTTTCCAAAAAGATAAATAAATGTTGAATTAATGACAAAGCAAAATATAATAAATTAAAATAATACATAACAAAATTTTAGTAAAATCAATGAAAAGGGAGTAAATTAATGATAACAAAACCCAGTACGAAGGACATCAGAAAGATAAAATATTTGTTATAATATTTTTCTGTGGACAGGTAGAACTTTTTTTTTATTATTATTTTGGCTAATGCCTTCCTGACCACTCATACACAGCCCAAAAATACTCTATAATTCTTGAAAAGGTAGCATTTTGACATGGGAGTTCTAGTCTGAGTTACTGAAGTATTCCTGTCATGATTTCCTTCCCAAAAAATGAGAGTCATATTCAGTGGTTAGAAACATTATCAGTTTTACTGATGCTCATCAAGCATGAACTACAATATTAAAATTTTGCTCAAAAATTTAGAAGTACCCGACTAAGCTGTGACCAAATTTATGCCTTGGCCATACTGGCATTTAAAAAAACTGTGAAAGCACAATTTATGCCTTGGCCATACTGGCATTTAAAAAACTGTGAAAGTACAATTTATGCCTTGGCCATACTGGCATTTAAAAGAACTATGAAATCACAAACCATCCTTTCCTTTTTCCCTATACCTTTTAGGATAATAGATCAAAAATGAAATAAATACAGTTTATCAAATTTAAAATTGCATAAGAACCGTTGTAAATAATTTGCTGAAAATTTTTAAGAAATATGTGCTTGAATAGTTCGAATTAATATTAGGTGTTAATGAAATATAAATTATTATTTACACTTGGAATGTCATCTAGATTGCTGTAATCGAAATTTTGTTTTAAACAAAATTTCAACTTGTACTCAGATATATCAGATTTTAACATACCAATCGATTGCACCTTTATTTGCAGAGGAAAGGATTCCAGGAATAGTCCTAGGTGAAACTCGCTGAATCACGGGAGTAGTTTTCTCCTCCACTCCTTTTGAAGACTCAAAACTTATGGACATTATAAAATTTGAGCTATGATTACCATAAATAAGTATCGAAAATTACCTTTTGGACATACCACAACATTTACTTATTTTGTTGAATATTGGCTGCAGCTAAATATATGGTAGCAAAATTAACCTATCGCTTTTACAATCCCCACTATGTGTTAGATTTGTATTATCAATGGTGAAAAGTATACTTTAATCGAATTTTGGCAGTCATATCAAAAAGTACTTTAATTTTATAGAAAATGTAACGAAGCAAAACACGATCCTAATAAAATTTTAACTCCCAATATTAAATCTGCCCGCCCATAATATAGAAGTTTCATCTAGTTCCTAGCTATAATGAAAACATCATTTTACCGCCAGATCACATGACAATGAACGTCAACAAATGACAGTATTTCCAGATTTCAAAATGAAATAAATACCTCTGAAATGGTTTCGTTACTAATAGCTCATGTTTGAACAGCCATGGCCAACTAAACTCAGTTTAGACAAACTCGGTGAGTTTAGGGAACAACTGAAGGGCAAGTGATGGGAACACTTATGACGGGCTAATGTTTAGCTTAATATGAATTCAATGTTTAATTAAATGCTTAATTCGGAATCTGTAAATGTGTTACAGCTATTAGAGATATTCTTCGCAGAACAGCCTTCACGAAACGAAGGCCATTCTCCTTCATATTAAATGGTAACTCCGAAGAATATCCCCTATTACAAATCATTCAAAATGTGCTGCAAGGAAAAGTATAACTAAATCATTAAATTTAATACTCATTTTATTCTACTCATTTTTTTTTAATAAATTCGGGGTTTCAGAGGAACTTTTTCAGAATCTCTTCCCTTTTAGTATAGTAATGCAAATCTAAGATCTAAGTACGTGATTGGATGGCAACCATAGCACGAGCTACCATGCCTTTCCTTTGATAGTGGCAAAAAAATCCACACCACTTGTAAAAAATGCTGTGACCATCCAGCTTCACCGGATCACATTCTGAGCTGCATCGGACTTTCTAAGGAGTCATAACAACTGATCCCCTTATTATTATAGATATTTTGGTGGTCAATAACTTTCTTGAGATCTAGCATGTATCAGATCTTTCGAGGATAAGCAACAACAACAACCATAATTAGCTGTTTCCCTCTCAGATTAAGGTTTGGATATTGCTCTCTGAACAATATCCAAACCTTAAACTTTATCGAGTTTAAAGGACTTGAAATACTTTCTTACATTGGACGTGATAATGTTTGACAATCTTATAAGAATGCTAAATGGGAATTGCAATAGTTCAAAATTTCAAATATTCATATATTTCCGGAGTTTAATGAACAAAATGGTGCTATTTAATACGCTTTTGAAGACATCATTTTGTTTCAAAAGGTGGTATGAAATTTTTAATGAAAAATTGTAAATTGAAATTTTGTGGAAATTATAGAAATCCTACCCAATTTTTCTTATCATGACTCAAAACATTTTTAAATAAATTGTGTAGATGATCTTTTATGTTCTAATCTTTCATTGTCTAGTTGTTTCATATAAAACATTCTAAAATTTAGATTTAAAAAAAATACGTCTTATTATTTTTATATCACTTGTTAGTTATTCCACCCCAAAACCCTCTCAAAAAATCTACTTATTTGTTTTTCATTTGATGTAATATATAGGTATAAGTTATGGTTAACTTCAGATTTAATAGCAAACGAAATAAATTACTGTTGGGATGTTCATAAATATGCTTTTTAGTACTTATTAATCATAAGTAAATTACATAAAAATTAGCAGAATTACAAAATAGTGTTAGCTATTGTTTAAGTCTTTTCATATTAAACATACTTTTGAATATTAAAATAAAGAACATCACATTTTAACTAAACAATCCCATTTATTAGCAATTCTGCAATTTCTAAATATACATATATATAATGATTTTAAGCATCTTCACAAATAGCAAGTGCAACTCTTTAGTCATAACCTAGAGGCACAATTAATGCCCTTAAATTAACAAATACAAAATTATTACATTTAAAAGCACTTCTAAAGAATTACACATAAATTATTAAAATGACTGAGTTTATTCCTTTGGTTGCAGAAAATATTCAATGCTTAATCCAGATAATAATATAAGATGAAATGCTTATCTTGAGAATCGAATCAATAGCTGTTATCAAAACCTGAGAAAAAATTTTCTAAGTAATCCACTAAATCAAATAAGTATTGAAGTTCTTGAGTCACTAAAAGAAAATACTGGTAGTCAATACTAACTTCTGAAATGAAACTTAGGAGTTGGTAACCAATCTCAACGTGTTGAAAAGACGAACAGTCTTTTAGAAATTTTGCGAAAACAGAAAAGAATTTGTGTTTCTTCTTTTAATTGGTTCAGAGGAATTTGGGGAAAGTTGTGATTTTTTAGAATTTACGGAAGTTTTTAAGTCGTATTCTTATTTGCTAAATCGGTAATTTATGCATAAGTAAGTAGAAGTAAATTTTCCTTAGACAGATGAAAAGTACGTGAGTAGAAAAACATTCGTGAATAGATACTCGGTGAAGCAAATTTTTAACATATTTTTCTTGATGAATGTGGCGACATCATTCGCGTTGATGAAGCGCCATCAGCGAAACTTCTCTCATGCGTTTT
>KK117079.1:2413-43819 GCA_000611955.2 Stegodyphus mimosarum | reverse complement strand
CAATTGATCCACTGGCTCGTGGACTCGCACAGCTCTGACTGGGTAGCGATCTTTAAGAGTTGCGTGCTGTGCTACCTCGATTTTCATGGCATATACCAGAGCACTTTTTAAGTCCTTCACATCAGCCATTCGCAGTGCTTTCTGTACTTCAGGATCCCGGATGCCGTCGATGAAGTATTGCAGTGACAGGATATCTCTTGTTTCTGTCGGACACTCCGAAAAGGCGAGGTGGGACAGCCTTTCAACATCCGTGGCGAGCTCCTGAAGTGTTTCCGTAGGCTTCTGTTGACGAGATTTTAACTGAAGCGTGCTATAGTCTTTTAAACACTTCTCTCCAAAACGCAGCTCCAATGCGCCGGACAGAGCTTCGAAATCTAGCCTTTTGTTTTCGGGAAGAGTCTGAAGGATATCCGCTGCGTCTGCTCTCAGAGAAGCCGCAAGGTGACAGGCCTTAGCTTGGGAATCCCATCCATTTGCTTCCGCAACTATAGAAAATTGTGTCTTATACACTTGCCAGGAGGTCTTCCCATCATATGTCGATAGCTTCAGAGAAGGATGCGCAGGCATGGCTAGGAATTTAAAAGTATCCGAATTGCTTCCTGCCGTCGCTACGATTTTCTTTAAAGTGTCAACTTCTTTCGCAACCGCAGAAACCTTGTCATCAATTTGGTTTTCGATTTGGTGTTGGACGGCAGAGACTCTTCCTTCGATTCAATGTTCCACAGCAGAAACTCTTTCTTGAATTTGTTCTTTCACAGCAGAAACTCTGTAATCGATTTCTTGTTCTACGGCAGAAACTCTCTCTTCTATTTGTTTTTGACAGAAGAAACTTTATTTTCAACCTCGTCTATTCTGCCTTCCATTGCCTCAAATTTATTTTCGATTATGCAAGTAATTTCCTTTTTCATTTCTTCTTGACTTGCTTTAACAGGTCTCATCTCTTCCTTAACGGATTCTTGACCCAATTTCATCTCTTCTTGAACTGCTTTCATCTCATCTTTAACAGATTCCTGAACAGTCTTCATTTCTTCCTTAACGGATTCTTGACCCAATTTCATCTCTTTAACTAATTCTTGGCCAGCTTTCATCTCCTCTTTCACGGAATCTTGGCCAGCTTTAATTTCTTCTTTAAATGCAGCAAAGGCTGCCATGAATTGTTGCATTAATTGTTCTTCCATTGCTCTAGTTAATGGCATTCAAAAATCCCACTTCTGACACCAAAAATTATTACGTGCGTACGGGTTTGTAATATATTGAATGCACAAGTCGTGAAAAGTTAACAAAAATTTATTCTTTCCACAAGAAATAAATTAAAATGCTGAAATATTTCTTCACAGATCTTCGCACAATATCCCAATATCTCAAACGATTAGCAAAAACTCAGTTCTAAACAGATAAATAGTTCTATCTCACAGCGAAATCGCTACAATCAATACAGCATTAAGTAAACAAACAGCAGTTCGCTTTTTTACAGCTACAAGTATAACAACAACTACTAAATAACTAACTGAGATCAACAGCTTTGATAACATACAGCTTTGACTGTAGTATCCAGTCCAGTCCAGTCCAGTCAAGTATTGCCGGAATATCGTAGCAATTGCACGATGTGTCCGGCTCCTGATAATTTGCCCAAAAGGCACATGATATGGGTAGGTCCAGGTAGGTGAAATACATACATGAAAAAGGAGGGGGGGTGACCATGGATCACCAGGTTTAGAAAAACCAAAAATGATCACAATCGGCGCAGCGACAAGGAGAGAGAAATTCTCAAATATGACATGATTTTTTTAGCTTCTGAGGCATCTTTTAAATGAAAAAAAATTAAGTCAATTTGTAATTAATGCTCATTTCGGTCCATTTCAAATTAGCGCTCTTTTTATTTTAATAGTGAAATACATTAAATAGTACATAACATTTTCTGAATATTTCTGAAAGGGAATAAAAAAAATTTAAATATTATTTAAAACTTGCACCTGCGTATATATAAAATATAGGGGAATAATTCTTTTAATTATCAGATTTTTTTACCTTTAATTTCAACATTACATATCCTAAAACTGTTCTCTATTACTTCCGTAAGTACGCATCCTCTCAAGGAAACGTGTAGAAATGTATTCCATCAGATTTCGACGAAATGTTACTCTTGCAATCCTTAATCCGCAGTATACGAAAATTTAAAAAATATCGATACGCCATTAGAGAAAATTTAAAAAAAAAATTGGTTCTGAAAAGAGCCTTTTGTAATTAAAAAGTGCAAAATTAATAAGTTATAAATAACACAACCAAAGCACGTTGGAAGCTAACAAGATTTCGGTAGAATCAAATCAAACAAACAACCAATGACTGAAAAGAGAAGGAGCATGCGCAGTTTTACTAATTGTGTCTCCACATCGCCACCGATACGAGCGCTGCGGTCGTTTCGAAGCGCAATTTTTCCCATTGAAGTGTCGACGCTTTACTTACATACAGCTTTGACTGTAGTATCACTGACACGGGGAAATCTAATAAAAGTAGATTTTTATTAGAAACTGGTGGTTATACTCTATTTGTGTTTTAAGAATTTCTTTTGATGCAGATTTTTTTTACACGAGATCATTTTTCTTTTTTACAGGATAAAGCTTTCATTTAGTTATTCATACTTTAAAAGGAACAAAAAATCGTTCAATGACGTATGATCCATTGTACACATCGTATTTGGTATTTCTATACCACAGTAAGTACTGTCCTAGAATGCTGGGATTAAACAAATCTAGAGTAAATCAAGGAGGATTTATTTCTGATCTCATGAATTTGAATTATCCCTAACTTCTTTCAGCGCAGTTATATTTTCAAACCCCAGAAAGCACTGAGTTTCCTTCATTAATTATTTTCGAAATGACTTTCCATATCTCATCTGCTTGGTGAAATGATTCATTAAATATTTTTTCAAAAATTAACTGATTTGAAAAACTGAATTTTTTTTTTTTAGATTCATGATGAGAATTTCTAATTGTCGTACTGGAGAACAGACAATTTGACCGAAAAAGTCTGCTTGATTGAAAATTTCTAGAGAGAGTTCTAGAAATGACGAGTATTATCAACTGCCGCAACAAGAAGTTTAAGGATAGCATGATTTCCTCACCAGAGAAGACAAGAAAGTTTCTCATAGATTGGCCTATTAAATTCTTTGGCAAAAATAACAGAAATTTTATGGACTTTTTTCTGCCAATTAACGGAAATTGTGACAGAAAATGTAAAACAGTTCAAGGCATCATGAATAACTTGCATGATAAGATTACTTGATCGCCTTTATTGGCTTTCTCTAAAGTACATAAATATACGCCTTATTAAGCTGGCCTGATTTTGTAAAGTCTTGTGCTTTGGTGTGGTCTGTAGCAGAAATCATGCTAATATTAATGCCCTCTTGTCAAAGCGAGAGCATGCGCAACACGCAGCATACGGACTTTAAAAGCGGGTCATTATTTTGTACTTGCATCCTTTTATGTCTATTATGCCTTATTAGGAAGAAATTTAAAGTTACAACTTAGTACAAAAAGAATCCTCTATCTTCAAACAATAAGATCTATCTTACTGTACGCGGCGCCAGCATGGGCCGCTACCGCCAGATCAAATCGCTAAATTTTACAGAGATTATAGAACAAATTTCTAAGAATAATAACTGACTCCCCGTGGTTTGTAAGGAATAGTGCAATACATCCCGGAATGAAAATTAAACCACTAGACAGTGAAATTTCAATTTTCTCACATAATTTCTATACCAAGTGTGATACACTTGAAAATGAAGCTGTGCGTAGTATACGTGATTATGACTTTACAGTCATTCAAAGTTGCAAAAGACCAAGAACGATCCACCGTAATGAATTATGGCGATCGTTGTACATAATGTATATAGTGTTTTTTACTTTTTACCTTACTTTCATTTTTAATTTTTACTTAATTATTATTTTGCTGGCAAAGCAAAATGGACTTTGCGCCCCCCGGGGGCAGGACTTAGATTGTGAAAATGTGTTTAAATAATATGATTGGTCAGTGCAGCTATGCTCGCCCACTTTAGATATATACCTCAACCACCACCCCCATGAAGGAAGGAGGACGCTACGCTTTGTGCCATTGCTACAATTATGCCATAGATGTTTTACTGTTGCAACCAATATGCCGCATCGTGTGTTACACAGCACAAATAAGTACAGAGGATGGTTCAATTATTATGGATTTTTAAAATTTTCTCTTTTAGGATGCCTTTAAGAACAAATATAGAAAGGTAAAGACCTCAGGGTCGTAAACCTGTTAAACAAGCGATGACTTATGACCTATGTACTTGCATCATTCGCACGGAGATTGTCATACGTGTAGCACGTTAGCTCTGTTCTCCTGATATCGGACTTACTTTCATTTTGTAAGTGAACCTTTGGGTCTCACACTCACCATGTGTTGTTTTAGGACATCAGCCTGTGAAGATGATGAGCTTAGTCACTACGCTGAATCAGAAAAGTCCATGATATCACTACCGAGCTTTCCGCGCAGAGACGAACTTATGAAAAGCCCAGTATCTGACAGAAATGTTAAAACAAGATGAAGGCAGAAGCCGAACAAGAAAAGATCTACTCCCTGAAGAAAGTTATCCAAGAAAACGGAGCCGACTACGTAATTAACAAACTCAGAATGAAACCAGAACTCGGAAAAACCACCGCAGAACACGTAGTAAGGAAGAAAATCCAAACATAGATGAAACCCCAGCAGCTGAAGGCGCGGACGAAGGTTGGAAATCACCGAAAAAGACCGCAAAGATATCTGAAAACCCCAAGCCGATGGAAATAGAACAATTTAACAAATTCCAAACACCCAAAAATCGATCGGATGCAGAGGGAAGGAGATACGAACGATGAAATCGCGGCCCGGCCTATTGTGCTGCTGTACAACGAAGCTGATTGGCTGCATTCGATTCTGATGAAAATTTCAAGAGAAATTGCAAAGACGAATATGAATCCGTATTAAAATGTAGATCAATTTTCGTTTATACAAGGAGAATGACAGACTACAAAAATAAGTGCAGGTTTCTACTCCAACAAAATGTAATGTTCCAGTCCTATCAACCGCAATGCGAAAAGCCCAAACTCGGTAAAATAGAGAATCGCGCACTTTGTCGCGTTTTGTTTGGCGCATTTTACAAGAGTAAGAAGAATTGGATTTTTGTCAATTTCGTTTGACTTTTTAAGTGAAAATAGATCGATGTGTACACGGACAAAGTGAGTGCGCAGTGCCGAGTTTGTGCAATTCTGGGATGCTTTTCTAAGTGAAAATAGGTCGATGTGTACAATGGATGCCGAGTTTGTGCAATTCTTAAAAAAGCGCACTAAGCAGTGGGTGATTCTGCACTTTCTCCGAAAAACCACTCCTCGAAACGAGTTACGAAACGAGTTATCCTCAACGGCCTACCGGCTTCAGTTAAGGAAGCAGCTATATTCAGTAACTTAAAACGTCAAAAATATCGATTCAGAAGGGGAATCTATTTACCCGTAATCAAAGAGGTAATGTGGAGAAACTCTCTATATTTTTTTTACTCTAAATATTCCTGCTGAAACTAAAAAGAAACGTTGACGGGCATTTGATACATAATTTCAACAACGTGTTCAATTTCAACGTTACCATCGAAAGGTTCTCACCTAGGAAAAGACCTATACAATGCTATAGATGTCAAGAATTCGGACATTAACAGTTATATTGTAATCGACCAGAATGCTGTTGCAGGTGCGGTGAACAGCATCGTAGTAACCAGTGCTAGCTAAAGAAGAATAAAAAACTCAAGGGCATTTTCAGTATTGGTGATCACGTCAGTAGCTACCGGGGATGTAGCGAGTGCAGAAAAAGATTTGAAAAGAAAAATCATATGCCTAAACTAAAAATTCCGAAATTGAATTTAGAAAACTTCCCCGAAACGATGAAGAATGAAGCAGAACCTGCAAAACAGAAGTTACGGAAAACCTCATACAGCGAAAATCTTCAAAACAAGGTGAAAACCCCACCAGATGACCTGAATTAAGCAATAGCCTGTCTAAGTGATGAGAAAATTTCGAACTTTTTAAAAACAATCAATTCCCTTACAAGCAGAATACAGACAGCGAAAACTGCAGCAGATAAATTAAAAGTCAACTTTCAAGCTGCCATGAAGATGATAAGATTCCCCGAAGCCGAGTAATGCCATTGCTAACTACTCTAAGTATCAGAAGTCGGCCCAGCCGAGCGGTTAAAGTCTACTACCTGCAATGCCGGACGTTCTAGGAGTTCGGGTTTAGCCTGACTATGCCATATCGACTATGCCTCGGCTAAAAATGGACGATATTGGTACTGGCCTCACACGCGACTTTTCTATTTCTTTTACTTATGTTTCTCCGAAAGGCACAAATATAGAATGATAAAGCCGCATGGTCGAACACCATTTAACAAAGCGATGACCTATGATCTATTTACTTGCATGCGTTTGCTTCTGCTGAGACACTTTCATGATGGCGGTGCTCAAATGACGGTAACTGCTGTTTCATCCTGTTGCCTTTAGTAGCGATGCTTCTGTTGTACAAGCAGAGATGCTCATCCTAAATAAAAGAATTTAATTGCTTATCCAAGTGTCGTTGTTTGAGTCAGACGAATATAGAATTATCGCCACATGGTCTTCGTGAATGAAGGAGACCGTGCACTGGTGTAACAGCTTAGGGAGGAGTTTTTCTGCCTGTCGTTTCACCATGAATCTTATCGCTAACACGAGGTATGTTCACGTTCTTGTTTAGTTGAAGATTGCTGTATAGCAAAGTCCAGAATACATCTCTTAATACGTTAGAACAGAGAATTAAGCAAGTAAATAAAAAATTTCAAAAGATATCTCCAAAAAGCGATTGTGGTGCCGTGAATTTTATCAAGCGAATTTCATTCCCCCTTAAAGAAGTGCTTGCGAAAGCATTTTCGCGGAGACATAATTCTACCTAAAGATGTCTTCGGCTCAGGCAAACTTGTTCGTCTGCAGCAGGTACCCGCGCATAAGCGCTACCCTAGGATAATTGTAGCCGATTTTCGATTATGTGTTTTTTCTTAAGTTTTTGATCGTTGAGGCATAATCTTGGCCAGGGCCAGTTGATAAGCATAATGGCAATAGTAAGGCATAAATCATAGTGAGCCAAACGACGCAAGTCAGCTACCACCGTGGCTGCCACCCCAAGAAGGCAAAGTGCAGAGCACAGTAAGGTGTGAGTATACTATTGTCAGAAAATGCCAGTTGCCAGATGATATAACATTTACAATTAGGTCAGTTAAGTATTAAAGACTATGGACTATGTGTGACTAAATTAGTACATTAATGTTACTAAAGATGAAAAAATTTACTAAGATAGAGAAGCAGCAAAAGGGACTTTTAGATAGACAAAAAATTTGGTAATGCATATTGATAGTGCAGGTGCGGAGAAGGTATAACATAACATATATAATACATAGATCAAAGAACATATAAATACATAATACATTGATACAAAATTATAACATAAATACATAGGTGAATATTTGTAGTATGATTCATTTAATAAGTTACATACGGAACAAGATATATCAGTGAGGCATAAATTTATACATACACATATAAATACATAATACATTGATACAAAATTATAACATAAATACATAGGTGAATATTTGTAATATGATTCATTTAATAAGTTACATACGGAACAAGATATATCAGTGAGGCATAAATTTATGCATACTTTTTTTTATTACATATTTTTCTTAAAGATGTTTTAACACAGCACGTGGCCTCTTTTTATTTTCATAGGAGGTAAAGTCATAAGTCAGTACAGGTACTGTTGGATTTTGTAGCCTGGGTATTCTGTCTAGAAATTTCTTAGCTAGTATGGCCATATAATTGGCAATTTCAGGTATATCAAACTCACGGTGAATTACTGAGTTGCGAACAAACCATGGGCAATTCACCGCTTGTTTTAGAATGACATTTTGTAGTACTTGCAGTTTGTTTAGAGAGGTCTTACATGCAAATCCCCAGACAGGGCAGGCATAGGTAAGGATGGAACGCAACATGGTTTTATAAATGAGTAACTTGTTGTCAACTGAGAGAACGCTGTTCCGGGCAATTAAAGGGGCAAGTATACGTTTACGCGCCCGGAACTTGGTAATAAGCTGTGTGATGTGAGGGGACCATGTGAGACAGTGATCTAGGGTAACACCTAGGTAACGGGCCTGCTTGGTCCATGGAATGGGAGTATCATACATAAGGACATGAAGATTTGGATCTATATTCTTCTTCAGTCTCGTAAAGAGTACAGCATCAGATTTTTCCACATTGATGCGGATTTTCCAGGCCAGAAGCCAGGACCCCAGTGTTTGTATGTGGTTTTATAGTGCTTGTATAACTAGGCCGTGAGATGCATTTGTAAAGAGTACAGCATCAGATTTTTCCACATTGATGCGGATTTTCCAGGCCAGAAGCCAGGACTCCAGTGTTTGTATGTGGTTTTGTAGTGCTTGTATAACTAGGCCATGAGATGCATTTTGGGTGAGAATTGCCGTGTCGTCTGCATACATGGCTAGTGTAGTGTCTGATGAGTGTGGTATGTCGTTCGTATAGAGGTTGAAAAATAGGAGGCCAAGGAGGGACCCCTGTGGTACCCCGGCCATAATCTGGCGGGGGGTGGATATTGTGTTTTTAACACGAACGACAAAGTGTCGACCTGTAAGGTAAGAATGTGTGATGTGTGTGATGTAGTCTGGGAAGCCCAGATTTATGATTTTGTGCATGAGGCCCTCCAGCCAAACTCTGTCAAAGGCCTTTGCAACATCCAAAAAGATGGCACCTGTGATAGATCTATTCATCAATCCATGGGATATGTGCTCGGTGACTCTGTAAAGTTGGTGAACTGTGGAATGCTTTTTCCTGAAGCCATGTTGTTCGTTGATGAAGATGTTATTTTCATCAATGTGTTGCATGATTCTCTGCTGGATGAAGTGCTCAGCGACTTTGCTGATGGTGGATAGGAGGCTAATTGGCCTGTATGATGCAGGATCATCTGCAGGTTTACCCGGCTTCAGGATAGGTGCAATCACAGCTGTCTTCCATGGAGTTGGGAAATGATGGAGCCTGAATATGTCATTTATGATCTTAGTGAGTTTGAGTATCATTAGGACACCCATGCTCCTGAGCATGTTGTTGCTTATCCCATCGAGTCCAGGACTCTTCTTGATCTTGAGCTTTGATATATAATCATAGACCTCTGACGGCTTGACTGGAGGTATGTTGTTTGTGTGTGGTCTTGTGTGTAGTCTTGTGAGTGATTGTTCAACAAGGTGTTCTGTTTGTGGGTGGGATATGTTGTTTGTGCGAAACTGAGAGGCATAATTCTCGGCTAGCGACTCAGCCTTCTCAGCTTCCGTGTAGGCAATTCTTTGCTGGCCATTTAGGGGCGGAATGTTGGTGTAGCATCTCAAAAGTTTGTTTGTTGCTTTCCAGATATTATCCTCGTCAGCTGACAGGGATGATAGATAAACGGCCCAGTTGTGATCTGCTTGTTTTCGTGTAAGGGCCCTGACTTGGCTATTGAGTCGATTTAAGTGCACTCTATCAGGAGGGTACCTTGATCGCTGCCATTGCCTCCTTGCCTGGTTTCTTTCATAAATTAGTCTTTTAACTTCAGCAGTACATTTTCTTATCTTATCATCTCTTACAGGTTTGCTGTTATTTTGCAGGGCTGTCTGCAACTCAAGAGTCAAGTTGTTGACAATAGCATCTAACTCATCACCCGAATTTGCTGTTGGAATGTATAATGAAGTGTTGTTCAAGGCTTTGGTGAATCCAGACCAATTGGTGATAAAGGCCTTTTTGTGTGGTGTATTACGAACGGAAAGATCCATATCCATTAGGACTGGATTGTGGTCAGATGACAGTTCGTTGAGACTGTCCACCATTTTAAAGGTGCAGCCTTTGAGGAGGAAAAAGTCCAAGACATTGGCTGATCTTTCGTCGTAACGTGTTGGGGTTTGTGGAGCTGCAATTGTGATACCAGCCGCTTGGGTAAATCGGTAAATCACGTTTCCAAGGAAAGAGTTATTGCTGCAGTTCCACTCTCTGTGGTGTGCGTTAAAGTCTCCACCTATAACTATGTTATTGTTGAGTTTAGCTAACGCTTCAAAGTCATGCGTAATATTTAGCTGTGATCTTTTGGTGGATGGAACATAGGCAGAGACAAAAGTGACTGGCTGTGTAGTGAGTGGAGTGACAGTGATAGCTATGGCTTCTAGGGCTAAAAGCTGTGGTAGTGTAACGTGATAGTGGGTGATGGAGCGCTTGACCAGTATGATGAGGCCCCCTCCAGGGCGGCTACTGGTTCTTCTACGATCAAGGCGATAGAGTGCATAGTTGGCAATTTGGAAGATACTCCCTGGGCCAAGCTTGTGTTCTTGGAGGAGTAATATATCGGGACAGTACTCATTTATAAATATACGTAATTCTTCAATTTTATGGGTTAATCCATTTGCATTCCATGTGATCACTCTGAGCTCATCAGTCATAATGAAAACTAATTTTGTAGCCCGTGAATTTCTTCGAAAATGAGGTGTAGTACTTGCATTTTATCCAGAAGGTTGTCACACCTCCTGAGCTCTGGTAGTTTGCTCTTATAAGCATTAATAACCCGGGCAAGGTTATGTCCGAATATGGTCTGAACTTCATTCATTACTTTGAAGAGCTCAGAGAGATCAGAAATATTATTTACAACAGATACATTACTATTATCATTGCTATTGGTTGAAGGCATAGATACAGTATTTTTTGATACATTGTTATTGTTTACATGGCTATTGCTATTTTTAGAATTTTTAACTTTGACTGGTTGATTGTCTGATGGTACAGGAACAACTGACTTGACAGGGTTGACTATGTTAGGATTAGCAGATTTAACATTAGGCTTGAGTGCCTGTGCATAACTCACACCAAGCTTGACTGATGATACTTTTGCCTGTTTTTTATGGTGGGGAATTTTGGGCAACCCCGATACGAGGCTACATGGGGGCCTAGGCATTTGGCACACTTTGGGTTTTCGATTTTACCCTGGAAGTCACAATTGCCAGTTCTGTGAAACCCTGCACATTTGACGCACCTAGGCGCCACATGGCAGTTCTCGGATGAATGGTGCCATTTCTGGCAATTGTGACATTGAGGTATCTGATTTTTGGCAGTATATTTTTCTATTTTAACTCCAAAATACATTAAATAGTTCACATCATAGATTTTTTCAATATTTTTGCCTGGGATTATTTGAACTTGAAATAGCGGCATAGGCGCCTTAGTCTTATATTTTGTCAGTTGAACCACCTTGTGGATTTGAAATCCAAGCTCTGTAAGAGCTTCACGAATAATGTCGACATTAGAGTCGATTGGCAATCCTCTGATTATTACTTTGACTGGCTTCATATGTTTTGGGTTCACTACGTAATGTTCTATGCCAGTATTTAGGAAATATTCGCTAAGTACTCTATGGTCATTAGCACTGGCCGGTTCCACTTTTAAGAATTCGCCGCTGAGGCGACCAAAAAATTTACAGTCAGGCAGAACTTCTGCCAAAGACTTCAGAAATGCATAGTAATTAATATCTGGCCTAGGCCTTACCATGATCGGGGGAGCCCGAGGAGGAGTTTGATTATTTTGGCCTGTTGCCTGGGGATTATTATCAGTATCACTATTAATAGCATTGGAATTACCATTAGCACTATCAATATTGTCATTATCATTATCACAAGAATTATTTCCATTATCAACATTGCAGTCATCAACATTTAACTTAGCAAATCTATTCTGTAAGTTTAAGTCAGCTTTAGATTTAATTAATTTAAAACCTTTTGCTGTTTTACTGGGTTTTTTAAAACTCTCATCATCTGAGCATTCAAGATCCGAAATTAACATTTTACGTTTATTTTTAATATTAGCATTGTCATTAGAAATACTAGCACTATTATCCTTACTATTACTAATCAAACTGGCAATAAGTATATCACACTTACCTTGTAAGCTGGCCGCGCAGTTTTTGTATAATTCCACAGTTTTGAAGATAAATTCACGGTGCTTAATTTCCATTTCCGTAGGCATATTTTCACACACAAAATCAGTAGAACGTCGCACATTATCCGCTTCACATAATAACTTTGAAATGCATGTTTTTAAAGATGTCTTCAGCCATAAGATTCTGCCAGTCTCAGTAAAACGATCCGATATGATTCATATTTAATGAATGCCCAACATATATAAGTTTGAAAACCCACTGGTAGTCAGGAAAGATTAAGAGAAAAGAACAAACATGTCACATTTTAATTTTACGCGCATAACACACACACAAACACACAAAATTAATGGATTTAATAACCACCATATTTTCTTGCCCATTTCCCCCTGTTTTTCACTAATTTTATCATGAGAAAATCGAGAGGGGAACAATTACACGAATAATTCGATTTCCGAAGGATGTACAGTACAAAGTTGGATCCGGACTCGTCGGGACTTCGGCTATTCCAGATGTGGGACTTTTTCGGATGATCAATTTAAATCTAGTTAGGTGGTACGCATAAATTATAAAATGAAAATTTCCAAATCGTCATTTATGAAATAATGAGTATTTATGATCTAAAGGGTATCACAATTACAAAGAAAAAAATGCTTAATATTTATTTGTTTACTTTATTAAAGATTTCTTTCAATGCAAGCTGTTTCAGTTGCTTCATTTTTTGTGCCAATACTTTTTCTTTAATTCTATAAACCAACTTAATTTCTTGTTCAGTTACAAAGCTCCACTATTCAGGTCCTGTAATTGCTGTGCCGAGAATTCCTACTAACATCTGAATCGAATTTTTTTCGTTTCGAATAGCCTCTCTGTCTCTTTCTTCACTATAAGTAGCTATATTTTCTGCACCTAGAACCATACTACAGATTTCGCCGTTCGCTAAATGATTAATGGTTGGGGCATTGTCATCGCAATGGAAAACTGCTGTTATATCATTTTTACTTATTACCGCTTCTCCACATTACTTTACAAAATCCATTAATTGGAAAATTTCACCCTTGTTTTGCAATATCCGAAATCGAGGCTATCATCTTCCTCATGCTCACCATGAAATATGGTATCTGGCCATAAATTGTTCCAAGTAGTATTTCTTAGAGTACCTGGAGACAAGTCCTCCCACATTCTTGGGATACACATTTTATGTTAAAATATTTCAAAAACTCTTGAATAGTCTTGCCATTGTTCGAGAAATTTCACATGGAATTTAAAAGTGCTACTTTATATTTGCATTTAATCGCGCGCACTATTCCGATATTCATAGGATGAATGATCCTCCTGCTCCAAGGCGTAGACGCGCCCCTGTCTCTTCAGTTCCAGTCCCCGCGCCGCCAAGGATGGACCTCTCAGTCTTCTAAAATTGCTATTCCTCACTGACTGTGCCAAGTTGCTATCTTCTACTCAAGTTGAATTGAAAAGTGGCTTTTGCTCTGTTGTCAATCTGTTCGTTTAAAACTAGAAAAATGTTGAACGTGTTTTTTTTCCTCTAATTCACACCAGCATTCTTTTACTTCATGATCTCTTTACTTTCAGTTATTCACATCACCGTATTGTAATATAAAAATTTAATATTCTGCCTATGCCCCTCCCCCCAATGCCTGACTTGCTAGGATGCATTTGCGCATGCTAAATTTCTAGTGTCTCTGGAAATTTTCACACCAGTTGGAGCCTTTTCTGTAGAGGTTGCCAAGGTATTTCGCGGTACATATTCCCCGAAAAGACCAGTTTCACCAGAGTTGTGAATTTCGTTCTGGAGATAACTTTTCACTATGAGTTCCCCGAATTCATCTGCAAATATTTCATTCACCTGAAATTTTTAAATGCCTTATACTGTGGCGATTTTTAAATTTGGTTAACCAACGTGTCGAATATGAGCGATCAGGTTTTAAGTTCGGCTTTTCATGGAGCCAAAATATTTCATGAAGCTTCAAAATATTTCATGAAGCATTGCACCCATCAACGGCAGGCAGCATCCAGATGTGCCAAACTAATGCTTCGAAATTTTTAATAAAATGTTTTCCATTCTTGGCGCAAATTCTTCAGTTTTCCCGGGCGCTGGAAATCCTAGCAACACCACTACTAAGTTCTAAATTTTTGTCGCCCCCTAAACTCTGGATCCTAGTGTCTTCCGTAAATTATAAAAATTTCGTCATCCCTTAAATTTGCCGCTCGATGCTCCTCTAAATTCCAAAAATTTTTCTTTCCTAAATTTGGCCTCCCTGTGCGGCCGTACGAGCTCTGACGCCGGTTATGGGTTTATGTGAATAACGTACCAGTTATTAATTCAAATAGCACTAAATGTAATCTTTCGGTCTGTGAGTTTCATGGACAAAAGCTATTTTTAGTACACAAACAATTTTGTTAGATTTTCCCTCGTCAACATTTCTTAGCACATTTAACTTAAATCTATAAACGTCGTCAAGCGTAATGTCAGCATAAAAGTTTTCCATACTCTATCGTTTTACGTTTATTTAATTAATAATATAAAAAAATTAGACATGACTGACTGACTGACTGAGGACATTTATGCCGGAATACCACCGTAGAAGGCAGTTTATCCTGCTCAATTCACAAAATAAACCCTAAAAGGTACATCACTAGAGCTGTCATTCAATAGGAGGAAAAGTGCAAATAAGTAAAAAGGGAGAAAACAATAGCGGAAAACAAACAATGACAGAGCACAGCTCGCTAAGAAACCACAAACCGTGCGCACGGCTGACTGTAAGTGGGATAAAGTAATTGTCTTAATTTGTAAATTAGACATCGCTGTGTAACTCAATACTCAAATCATCATGTGTTGATAAGCAAGCGGTGATAAAAGCAAAATATTTAAAATAATAATTCCCCAGGTTGGCGTCAGGGATATAAAATACTAGTAGGTGTAAAATCAACCGCGTTCCTATGCAGAATGTTTCGATTTGAGAGCCAAGGAGATACGCAGCTACGGAGCCAAATTATTGATTCCCAGTTCGATACCGGTTCAGTACTTCAGCAATGAAAGCCCGGTTCACTCGAATCACCATCGAGCAATTCCTCCATGTTTTCTCACTCAACACTTTCGAAAGAATTTTATATTTTCAACTTTCGGTCATGCAGCTTGAGTTATTGCCTCCACTTTTTCAGAGTAAGATAAATCATTGCTTCACAATTAGGTAATAGTTGAAATTAAACCTAAAGACGAATTTTATCGGTTTTTAGAGCATACTTGCACTTACGAGTATATGGTTTTGAACACACTCTACATAGATCATAGCGTTAAATGTACATGGGCACAGCCTACCATGAATAATCCGCAAATCTGATAATCAGTACCCGTATAACGAAGCGTACACCGTATATACATTTATATGTGATTGAAAGAAGTCCTGTTAAGAATCATAAGCATTACTGCTAAAAATTATAATCCACAATTATTGCATTTTTAATTGTACATTACTTAAAAAATACTACATATTTTTTTACTAATTTAAAACTGCAGTTATATTACTTTTACTTTAGAAATCGTACTTTTAAAAACTGCATGTGTCAAGTTGCTTAAATCTTACAATCACGTATGTTCTTCAGTTATTATCGCATCATAAATATGAATATTTCAATTTAGATTTAATGTTATTAGATTTAAATATATTTTTTGGGTGAAATATTTTTAATGACATTTATTAACTAATTTATAGTCTTTCACTGGCACATGCCGGAGGTATATTAGTTGATGGTTATATCATTTTACGCTATGAAACTTAAAGAAATTAAGTACTTGAGCATTGGCAAAATGTTTATTGTAATGTTTGTTTACCCCCCATGGGGTCAACGGAGGTAATTGTGTTGCGCGCTGGCTAGGATATCTACCTAGCCAAATCTAACAACTAAGAATTTTAACAAACGCACCCCGGTTCATTGGAAACACGGTTATTTATAATAACCCCAAAATTAAACCTCTAGATTCAGAAATTTTAAGTCATACATTCTACTCCAATATGAATAACAGCAATCATGAAGTGTTCAGGAAAATCGGATATACTAAGACTACACGGTGTTACAGCCTTTCAAAAGACCGCACAGTATTCATAATAGTACATGTTAATTTCTTAGATTTAACAAAGCCGATCCGTAAAAGTCAACGACTGCACTCAGGACGCCAATCTACGAGCTCGATCCTCGGCCGAACCAAAAAATGCAAAGGACTTGTAAATATTTTATTGATTTTGTTTTCTACTTTTATGCATTTTCTACTATTTTTACATTTATCTACTCTATTTACTCCAGAAAAAATTACACTTTTTTTATTTTTGCCTGTTCAAGGAAAGGTATGCCTGACAAATGTAATAAATATGCCTTTTATATTTTTTCATATTGCTAAGTATTGTAAGTATTCATCATTTTGAATTTATAGTCTGCAAAATTGACAATGAACTTTGAAAAGATGCGCAAATTGCGCTAATGATTCTCATGATTACTCAGGACTTTTAAATCTCACTAAAGAACTCCACGTTTATTTGGATATTAATATAGATTATCTTCTAGAGAAATCTTAGTTTTTTCAACCCTTATTCACCCTGTACCATGTTGTATTTTTGTATATATGCTAACCTTTCCATTTCATATTTTTTAAAACTCTTTCCAGCATCGAACCAACATGCCAATGAACGCTACTAGTTACAAGAGACGTTCCTCAGTTACCGCAGCGGTGTTGGTTACCAAAGCCAAATGTAGATGGCGCCAGAAGTTCCTGTTCGTCAACTTTCCTTGTCAACAGTTCGACGGCTTTCCAAACTCTCTTTTTTCAGTTATTTCTTCAAAAGTTTTCGTTTTTCCCAAGATTTTTATGTGGCGTGTAACGCTTATTTAAAATTTTCACTGCCATTGGCCTATGAGGCACTTAAACGACAAGTAAAAGCCGCATTCGGCTGTATGCCTGAACACTCCCCACTGATTTACGATTTACGAATAAAGGCCGGTCAAGGTCGTATACGTCTAACAAACGCGACGGTCTACAACCTTTAGCGTTTCTTCACATGTCTTCGAAAAAGTGGTAATACGTAAAGGTGGTACGTATACGTGACTAGGTGCTAAAATTACAAGCCGTATTAGGAGAGACTGCAGTTTTCGAATATTAATCTATCTATAGGCAAACTCAGAAAAGTGCGCCTAGTTTACCGAGTCAGCGGTATATTATCCAAAATTTAAAAATAAATCTCGGCATTTGTTAACTTTAATGCTACTTTTCATCACAAATTTTTAATGTTATTGCTAACAAATAAAGGCAGTTAAAAAGTTACATTATTAAATTTAAAAAGACTTATAAAAACACGATGGTGATACTCCTTCTGACCTGTTTGGGATGGACTACTAGTCTTGCAATCAGAGCCGTTTTCCTGTGCCATTATTTACTAATCACGCCCCTTAGATGTTATGTTATTTTATTTCGCCAAGGTAGCGGTGTTACGATTTACAGAAATTTGACGAACAAAGTGCAACTGCCAACAGAATTTATTGTTAAGCAGCGTAAAAGACAGGATTCAGAAGCAGGCGATATTTGTAAGGCTGGTGTAACTGTTAATGGACAGTCAAGACATATTGACCCAACTGTTAGTTCAGAAGATTTTTGAAGGTGTCCGTGTTTAGTGCATTGATGAAATGTTCTGAATCTACTTTACTGATAAGTGAAAATACAGATGTTCTTATTATTATGATGGGAAATCTCAATAGAGACGTCAAATGAAATGAAAAGGCATTCGATTTAAGTGATATTTCCCAACTGCGCTGCCGAAAGAATTCATAAAATTAGCTTTAAAATAATTGATTGATCTGAACTATTGAAGGCTTTCTTTAAATCAAATGATGAGATTTTCTAATTCTCGTACTGGAGAGCAGACAGTTGATCGAGAAATTCCGTTTGATTAAGGATTTCCAGAAAGATTCCAGAAGTTAAATTGCACAAGTAAAGCAATTCAACGTCTTTCACGAGGTCATTTAATTAGACAATTCTTATATCCATGTCACGTAGCCCTTTCAACGGTTTTTATTCTTGGGAGTGAAGTACGATCGCATACCTCTTCCACTTCCTTTGAAACAAGACGCGTGTGAACACACCACGTTTCTGAAAGATAGTATCTCTCTTAAAAATTAATCATTAGTTCCAAGTCCCGCTTCAACTTCAACTTACAAACATATCGGCGGAGCTATTACACAAAGTTTAATTTTGCCGGCTCAGTGAGAATTGAGCCTTAAGGGACATGACGATCAGTTGCTTCCTAGCGTGATAATCTCGCTAAGGAGAAACGGAGGCAAGGAGAAGAATGAAGGGGGGCCATGAAGCCTGGAATAAAAAGCGGTCTGAGAGATGAATAAACTAGGATCTGATATAACTGTTATGGAAGACGAGTAGAAGCAATTTATTGCAGCAGGGCTGAAGTTACGATTGAAAATACTAAATGAACAAGTTAGGAAGTAAAATTGTAATAACATTTACGCTATATACGCTTCTCACCTGTTTGGGATGTACAAAATACAGCTGGTGTGAATAATAATTAAGCATTCAAGTTGCGATCATTATCAGTGAAAAGGTGAGCCGCCAGAGGTCGAGTAAGACAGTCTTCGTGCAGAATTTCATAGCTGAAAATTTGAGAGTAGTTAACATAATCACTAGTGATAGCTTCATTGAAGAAGTAGTCATTTGTTCTTTGCAGATAAGTTCTTGAATTTTGAGGTTTTTTGGTGGAAAGCTTTTCTAACAAGATAATGCGCGTCTGTAATAATTCTAAGAATTTTATTTTGCATAATTTGCAGTTGATGAATTTGAAAGTCAGTAGCAGTATTTCAAGCAGGCGCTGAATAGCAGAGCATGGGTCTAATACAGGCAGTGTAAATATGCTTCCTGGTCTTGAGACTTAATTTAGAAAATCTGCCGATGACTGGGAGAAATCTATTTATAACACCAATAGCCTTGCTGTGAATACTGTTTATGTGATTATGCCAAGTAACGTTTTGATTGAGTATGATACCCAAGTATTTAGCTTTAGTAAAAGTGGATACAATTTCACCGAATAAAGTAAGATATCTGTATTGTGCATTTCTGTTACGCGTCTTGGAAAGAATGAGCAATTGAGATTTACTGGTCTTAACTTTTACTCGCCAAGTTTTACAGCCGTTTTCAATACAGCTTGTATAATTTTGAAGTTTAACAATGGCATGCTTGGCATTAAAAGGCGTGTTAGCAACAGCCGTATTATCGGCGTAATAGGCTAATAATGAGTAATTAACTAGAGCTGGATGAGAAGAGTCGGAGATATAATATAAGTAGAGCAATGGACTGATGATAAGTCCCTGAGGGACGGCAGATTTTATGTGCCCTTGGCTCGAAATGATATTTCCGTATGCGACCACAAAGGAGCGTTGCCTGAGAAATGAAGTAATAAGGAGAATCAGATCCCGATTCAGCCCAAGTTAGATTAATTTATAGATGAACTCATCGTGCCAGACGCGGTCGAAAGCTCTCGCCGCGTCCAGCATAAAGAGTGAAACACACTGATTGCTGTGAAACGCCCCACCGACGAATTCGATAATTCTAACAAACTGCTTAGTTGTGCTGAGATATTTTCTAAACCCATATTGACCGTCTGGAAGAAGATGCAGATAGGGCTCAAGGCGCTTAAGGATGACTTTCTCATATAATTTGCCAAGTCTCGATAACACACTGACAAGTCTATAGCCATCTGGATATTTTGCGTTTTTACCAGGTTTGGGCAGTAAAAATATCTTAGCCTGTTTCCAGGGATCAGGAAAAATCTATTAGTAAGGCAGGCTTTCAGGAGACCTGCAAGTTTGGAAATTGCATTATTTGGCAGATTTCGTAACATTTTGTTGGTAACTCCGTCAATTCCTGGTGCTTTATTAACATTCAGGTACCTGATGATGTTTTGGAGTTCCATCGGTGTGACAAAGTTGGGAAGACAAGTAACAGAAGGCGCATGAATCCATGCTTGAACGTAGTCCTCCACATACTCTTTGAATGGTGCGTTTATAGGATCAGTGTTCGGGGAAAATTACAAATCAAGATGCTGTGCAAAAACTTCAACTTTTTCTTTGAGCGAATGAGTGATTTTATTTTCTGTGGAGGCAGGGAGCTCCACATGCTTCATTTAAAGATTTTGGAGGTATTTCCATAGAAAACCGTCATTAATATTAAGATTTCCTAGCATATTCTCCCTGGACACATTAACGTGATCATTAATAAGCTTTTCTCAAGTTCCGCTGTTTCGTTTAATAAATTTAATAAAAGGGTATTAGTTACAGACTGGTAGATGTACTTAGCTTTTAGTTTTCCATGATTTCTTTAAAGGGCGATCTTTTGTTACACGAGAATAACATAAAGCTTTCATTCTTTAGTTATTCATATTTAAATAGGAACAGGAAATTAATGAAGGAGGTACTTATCTAACTTTTCTTTATACACTGTCTTAAAATATTTTAATTCGCCATTCCTCAAATCTATAGTAAACCAAGGAGGATTTATTTCCCATCTCAAGGATCCCTAATTTCTTTCTATAATGTTGCCGTTATATTTTCAAACTCCAAAGCGCTCTGAGTTTACTTCATTCATGATTTTCCAAATGATTTTGCGTATCTCAACTGCAGAAAAGATTCATAAAATATTTTTTAAAAAATTCACTGATATAAGCAATTGAATGTTTTAGATCGAATGATGAGGATATCTGATTGTCGTACTGGAGAGCGGAAAATTTGATCGAGAAATTCCCTTTAATTGAGGATTCCTAGGGGAAGTATTAGGAATCACCAGTGCTATCAACTGCGAAAGCAGGGAATGTAAGTGTAGCATCATCTTCTGAGTAAAGAAGATAACAATGTTTAATGTGGATTAACTCGTTAAAACCTTTGCCAACAATAAAAGAAGTTTTGCGGATTATTTTCTACGAAATGACGGACGTTGTGGGTCATGGGATTTCATGGTGAAAATGAGAAACTAATATTTCTAGAGATTCTTTAGCAGCTGTTACACTACCAAGGCATAGATAGTGACAATTTCACGAAACTTTGGAAGTTGGAAATCATAGGAATTAAAGATTCCTATGAACTTCTATAGCAGTAAGAAAACTGAAGAAGCTGTCACAGATCATTTTAAGAAGACAGTCACTATAAATAATGACGGGAGATATGATGTTAAACTGCCATGCAAAGAGGTTGAGAATTTTCCTGATAATAAAACGATTGCTGAAAAGAGATTAAATAAACTTACATCAAAATTGATTTTGAATAGCAACTATGATGCTTGCAATTCTATTTTCATGGAGTGTCTCGAAGATAACATTACAGAAAAGGTACCGTCTGAATAATTTTCAGTTCCCTCATATTATTTTTCTCTTCGCGGTGTGTTTAAAGAAACGTACCGCGAAAGATCTTGTCTCGAGTAAACCTTTTTTAACGATTGTTTAGAGAAAAGAGCAAATACCATTGAATTAATACCCGAAGTGATTCTTAAGTTCAGAGAAAGGAAAGTAGGATTGATTGCTGACATAAAAAAGTCATTCCTGCAAATTTCCATTTGTAAAGAAGACAGTGGTTATCTCCGTTTTTGCTGGTGGGAAGATGTCAGAAATAAAAAGTACAAGTTTTAGACACAAAAGAGTGGCTTTTGGAGAAACCTGCAGCCCTTTCATTCTTGGAGCTGTTATCAAATATCATCTTGAGAATGTAAAACAGGAAGTTAAAGACATTGCTGAAAAATTAAGAAAATCATTGTATGTTGATAATGCATCATTTCAGTAATCTCAGAGGAAGAAATGCATAAATTTGTTAAAGTGTCTACCGAGTTGATGGCCGAAGCCAAATTCGAATTCAGAGGGTAGGAGTGTACCGAATGGACCAGGCCAGGAATTTTAGTTGAACCAACCCCTGTCTTGGTTCTATTTTTGAATCGTTATGAAGATATCTTATTCTGTAATGTCAGTGCAGTAACTAAAGCAAAACAATCGATAACAAGAAGAATTTTGTTGTCATTGCCTCAGCAAAGTTTTGATCCCATTGGATATTCTAGTCCAGTGATTCTTTTACCAAAATTATGGTTCCAGGAAAGCTGGAAATCAAAACTGTGTTGGGATGCTGAAGTATCGAAAGCAAAGCAGTTTTCAAAGTGACTTGATGAACTTCGTTTCCTAAAACTCGTGAAAATTCCAAGATTTATATTGATTGATGATGACTCCTCAAGTAAGTTTGCTTCCTCAAGTAGGTCCTCATAGAAGTACTTTGATATAGAAAATGGAAATTGTAAATATGCAGAAATGCTTATATAAAATCAAGAAATTGCTGATATTTTTGTTGATTTTTCCTTTGTAATTTAAAAAAAAATAATATTATTACAGTCTGATGAGTCCGTGTCCTGCTGGGTTGCAGTAAACAGGATGTCCAGTCTGCCAGACCATCAAAGAGATAGACTTGGGATTTTCAATAACGTACGTACCATTGCGATTTCATACGAAACAAATGTACTATTATGATTTTACAGTTATTGAAATCGTAATGGTATATTTGTTTGAATCAATACTGTTTGTTTATGAATACGGCCAAAGTAAATTCTAATAAGGTAAGAAATCATTTATTTTCTATCAATTACGAAATGTAAATAAAGTAACCAAACAATTTTCTTCATATTATTTCACTAAGCATTAATACTCCAATATGAGATTCCAAAAAATAAAACATTTCAGCAATTTTCACTTGGTATATCTTGATGATATGTAAAATCATGTTGCTGAACAAAATATTACTTTTGCACGGGAAAGTAATTCTATTGATCTAACATCTTCATGAATCAAACTTTTTTAAGAATGATTGCAATTTCTAAGCTAACTTAAAATTTTCACATTTTGAAAATAGACGTATCATACAGCAGTAGTTTCTATGGAACAGAAATCAGTATCAATAGAAAAGGTGGTAAAATATGTTCAGGTAATGAAGTAGGATAATATATATGATAATGTCCTGATATAGTTTTAGTAGGAAGGAAACTATAATTTCAGACCTTGGGAATAATAATGAAACAGAATTTTTGGAGAGTGAAGAAGAAATTCTCTACATCTAAGAAAAACTGATTAATGTAAATCCTATACATTCATGTATTGCAACAGAACTAGAATGAACTATTTGTACTAAGTGTTGCCTCTCACGCGGCAATGAAAGTTATGTTGCACTGCTCACTGTTTCTGCGCAACTTCAGTCAGTTTCAATTCGGTCTCCTAGCGAAGCATACATGCTTTGATCTCGTATGGTCGGGAGTTCATTTCGATTTCGATTTTAGTTACAGTCCAAAAATAAAATTGTTTGTTGTTGTAAAGTTGTCTTTAGTTTATAGTCGAACCAGCGCAACTCAAAACATTTTGGTCCGTCGAGCCGGAGTTAATTAGAATAAAAAAAATGGCTAATGAAGACATTACTACGTTGAACAGAAAACGTGGCGGTATTAAAGCGCAAATAACCAAATTAAAGTCATCTATTAGTGGAAAACAGGATGATATTGGTTTCGAACAAATAGAAGTATTTCAAGAAAAAGTGAGCAAGTTGAACAAACAATTGGATTATTACAAAGTGTGCAAAGATGATGAAATATCAGACATCGAAGCTACTTTTGAAGAAATCGAGACGGATATTACCAATGTTGAGGTAAGCCTAAAATGTCTTTATAATTCATTATGTAGTAAGAATAATAGTGAATATGCAAATAATAGTGTCCTAGAAACAAGAAGTAATTCATTGAATTATAAATTGCCTGAAATAACATTGCCTAAATTTTCTGGTAATTTCGAAGATTGGAATTTATTTAAAAACCAATTTGTAGCTTTAATTTCATCTAATAAACAATTAACAGATTTTCAGAAACTGTTTTATTTACAATCATGTTTGACTTGTAATGCAAAGCAGATGCAGACGATAGATGATACATTTTCTTCCTTATTTAAGGCACTTGAAGAAAGATATGATAATAAGAGACTGGTTGTAAATTCTCATATCAATGAATTACTTTCTATTGAAAAAATAGTTTATGAAAATCCTAAAGATTTACGCTCATTAATTGATAAAGTTCAGAAACATTTAAGAGCATTAAAAGTTATGGAATTAAATATGGATAAATTAAGCGAAGCTTTGCTGATTAATATTATTCTCAATAAAATAGATAAAGAGTCACGTAAGCAATTTGAAATGTCATTAACTAGTAATGATTTATGTGAATGGGAATCTTTCATGACCTCTCTTCAAAAGCGATGCCAGATGTTAGAAAATATGCAAAGCAAAACTGTATTTGCAAAACCAAAACAAAACATTCCTCAGAATAAAGTTCGATCGTTAGTGACAAAAACGATTAATGATAAATTTATGTGTCCGGTTTGCAAAGAAAATCATCCAATTTTTAAATGTGAAACGTTTTTAGCATTAAAACCAATGGAACGATACGAAATGATTAAAAAGCTTTCTTTGTGCATTAATTGTTTACACTCAAATCATAAAGTAGCTTCCTGTCAGTCTAGACACTTGTGCTCGGTGTGCAAATCGAAACATAATTCACTTCTTCATCGGAATGAAACTGCCATGTCGTCTTCAACAAGTGGGGGAAAGCAAAGTGGAGCCATGCCCTCCCCAGAAAACCGCAAAACCGAAGTTGTTTTGAATAGCAATGATGAATCAACAGAAAAAGCGTTATCCGCGTGTCTTTTTTCGAAAAATAAAACGGTTCTCCTTTCAACGGCGGTTGTTTGGGTTAGAAATATTTATGGCCAATTCATTAAAGCAAGAGCTCTTCTGGATTCCGGATCGCAGTCGAATTTTGCCACAAATGAATTCTGTGAGCGTGCAAATTTAAAAAAGGAAAGAATAAATATTCCTGTTTCTAGTTTAGATGGGCAAGTTTTAAACATTAAATCTCGTACTTTTGCTTCTATTTTTAATGGAAATCAGTCGTTCTCCGCTTCATTAAAGTTTTTAGTTGTAAATAAAATCACAGATTTAGTACCTTCTACAAAATTAAATATTGAAAATATAGACATTCCTGATACATCAAGTTTAGCTGATCCAGAATTTGTAACTCCATCTAGCATAGATATGCTTTTAGGAGCAGAAATATTTTATGACATTTTTATTAATGGACAATTTAAATCTTCTACGAAATCGCTCGTTTTTAGAAATTCTGTGTTTGGTTACATAGCGACTGGTTCTTTGAAAACATCCCTTGAAAATTGTCAGAATTATTGTGGGCTTCTCGGTAATTTTGATAATGTTGATAACTTGTTAGAAAAATTTTGGTTAGTGGAAAGTATTGGTGAAGAAAAGCCAATTCTTAGTGAAGAAGAAGAGTTCTGTGAACAACATTTCAAAGACACTCACAGACGAAATGAAGATGGTAGATTTGTCGTAAAAATGCCTATGAAAGACGAACAATTAGGAAATTCAAAGCACTTAGCCAATATTAGACTCAATCAATTAGTTAAGCGTCTTAGCAAAAACGCTACATTGCAACATTTATATCAAGATTTCATAACAGAATATGAAAATTTGGGCCATATGGAAAAGGTCGATGATGATTCAAAACCGAAACTTGAATATTACCTCCCCCATCATGGAGTCTATAGACCAGAGAAATCAAGTACAAAATTAAGAGTTGTGTTCAATGCTAGTGCCCCAAGCTCAAATGGGTTAAGTCTGAATGATTTACTTTTAGCGGGAGCAGTCCAAGAAGATACTTTTGATATTCTTGTGAGATTTAGAAAACATCAAGTTGCAGTTATTGTGGATATACAAAAAATGTACCGGCAAATTTTGGTTGATGAATCCCAAAGAGACTTACTTCGAATCTTATGGAAGAGAAACATTAGTGACATACCTGTGACATATAGACTCAAAACGGTGACTTATGGTACTAAAAGTGCTCCATTTTTAGCCATTAGATGCATAAAGCAAGTTGCATATGACGAAATGCATAAATATCCTGAAGCTGCCAAAGCTGTCTTATCAGACTGTTATGTTGATGATGTCATCTCTGGTTCATCAAACTTAGACTCAGCGCGGGAATTGAAAAATCAGCTTATACAGCTTTTCCATAGTTGTGGAATGACTTTGCATAAGTGGAACTCTAATTCTCCTGAACTGTTGGATAACTCTTCTGCAAGCTCTGAGCTTTCATTCTCCTCCAAAAATGATAATGTGGTTAAAGCTTTAGGTATTACATGGAATTCTCAGAAGGATGAATTCAGCTTTAAAGTCTCAATCAAGGAAAAATCATCATATACCAAAAGAGACATTTTATCGACAATTGCCAGACTTTATGATCCCTTAGGATTGATTGGTCCAGTAGTCACCAAAGCGAAGATATTTCTCCAGAAATTATGGGTTCAAAAACTGAGTTGGGATGAACCACTGTTTGCAACTATTGCTCACGAATGGCAACAAATAGTTTCAAATTTAAAGTCTGTGGAAAACATAAAAATTAATCGTTGCATCCTCTCGAATCATCCAAGCAAGATTTCACTCATTGGATATGCAGATGCTTCGGAAGCCGCTTATGGTGCAGTTGTCTATTTGAACTGTGTCGATGAAGATCACAGCTCGTCATCTCATCTACTGGCTAGCAAATCTCGTGTGGCTCCATTGAAAACCTTATCTATTCCAAGACTGGAACTTTGTGCATGCTTGTTATTGGCTCATCTGATCTCGAAAGTTAGCAACTCATTAAAGATGCATGTAGATGACATCATTCTGTGCACTGATTCAACGATAGCACTGTCATGGTTGAAGACTTCACCTCATCTTTTGAAGACCTTTGTTGCAAATAGAGTCTCCAAAATCCAAAGACTAGTAGAGCCTCGACACTGGAAGCACGTATCTTCAGCAAATAATCCGGCAGATCTGATTTCCCGTGGTGCTTATCCTCATGAACTTGTGACATCTTCCTTGTGGTGGAATGGTCCTGAACAGATAAAACATAGTGATGCTTCTTTATGTGAACTTGACAAGATTCTCATAGATTCTCCTGCCTATCAGGATGAACTTAAAAAACCTTTAGACATTAATTTAAACTGCAATTTAAACTTGTTTTGGAATACCTTTTTTGAATCAACAAATAATTATGTTAAACTAATTAGAATCTTAAGTCTTATTTTCAGGTTTCTGTCCAATCTGAAAGGTCCAGTGAAGCAAACAGGTCCCATTAGTAGCACTGAGTTTCAATGTGCGGAAATTCACTTGATAAAAATGGTTCAGATAATTGAGTTTTCAGAGGAGATTAAATCACTTCAAGATCAGAGAGTAATCAAGAGTCAGGTAAAAACTTTAAATCCATTTTTAGATGGAAAAAGTATATTACGCGTGGGCGGTCGCTTAACTCATGCCGCAATTAATTATGATTCTAAACATCAAATTTTATTGCCAAAAAATCATAAGCTTACTAAGCTAATATTTATTCACTATCATTTGAAAAATTTTCATGCTGGTCCTCAAGCATTGTTACATTTTGTTAGGGAAAGGTTTTGGCCCATTGGTGGCAAGGACCTAGCTAGAAAAACAGTTCACGAATGCTTAATTTGTTTTCGTCATAAACCTATCACTTCAGATCAATTAATGGCCGATTTACCTCCTGAACGTGTAAATCCAAACCTAACCTTTCATAACACGGGAATAGATTTTGCAGGCCCTTTTCTAATCAAATATAGAAATCAAAGGAAAGGTAGTTTGCATAAAGTTTATATAGCAATCTTTGTTTGCTTAGTTACAAAAGCGATTCATTTAGAAATAGTATTTGACTTAACATCTCAAGCCTTTATTGCATGTTTAAAACGATTTTTCTCGCGTAGAGGTAAAAGTTCATGTCTATTTAGTGACAATGCAACTAATTTTGTAGGAGCTCACAAGGAGTTAAAGAAACTTGCTTCTTTAGTTAGTGTCCCTGATGAAGTTTTGGGTAAGTATTTGGCATCTGAAAATATCTCTTGGAAATTCATTCCTCCTCGTGCCCCCAATTTTGGTGGAATTTGGGAGGCAGGAATCAAATCTTTTAAATTTCATCTTAAAAGAGCTATTTCCGATGCTAAACTTAACTATGAAGAATTTTTAACCGTAATTGATCAAATTGAAGGAATACTAAATTCGAGACCTCTTTCTCCTTTATCGTCTGAACCATCAGATTACGAACCCTTGACACCAGGTCACTTTTTAATAGGTAGGCCCATAAACTCAATTGTAGAACCTCAAATTTTAGATCTGTCAGAAAGCAGATTATCAAGATGGCAAAAATTAACTAAAATAATACACTTTATATGGAAACGATGGACAACTGACTATCTCAATCACTTGCAACAACGAAAGAAATGGTATTTTTCAAAGGACAATATAAAAAAAAATACGATGGTTATTATTAAAGATGATCAGTTACCTCCATTTAAATGGTTACTAGGAAGAATTGATCAGACCATTCCTGGTAAAGATGGTAAGATACGAGTAGCAATCATTAATACCAAATTCGGTCCAATTAAAAGGCCAATATCAAAAATTTGTTTATTGCCTATTGATGATAATTACAAGGATTAAGTTTCATTATTAATAAAATGTATACATTATTCTTTATTATACTTATATTTTAGTAATATTGATGGAAAAACTGGAATTTTTTTTACGGTTTGAAATGTTGCTATACTTACCATAATTATTGAAAAAATCTGTAAATGTTCAAACTTCATCAAATCTTCTGAATTGTTTATTTACGTTCTGTAAATGATTTACTAACTTTATGTTTTGTTAACGCTTAAAAAAAGGGTAGCTGAATTGTTAACAGTTGATATTGAATTGTATGCTTAGATTTAGTTTGCATATCATAGATATTGCAACGTGGGGCGGTATGTTGCCTCTCACGCGGCAATGAAAGTTATGTTGCACTGCTCACTGTTTCTGCGCAACTTCAGTCAGTTTCAATTCGGACTCCTAGCGAAGCATACATGCTTTTGATCTCGTATGGTCGGGAGTTCATTTCGATTTTAGATACAGTCCAAAAATAAAATTGTTTGTTGTTGTTGTAAAGTTGTCTTTAGTTTACAGTCGAACCAGCGCACTTCAAAACACTAAGTATATGGAAAATGCATGCTTAAAGTGCTGTTTATTTCCTAAAAATATTCTGCATGGTTATTTTTTACAAGGAAAAAAAATAGTAAAAAAGCAGTTAAAAGCTGTTATTTACTTAATATTTAAAAATTAAATTGAAAAGGATAAACTAGCTTTCAAGAATGGAGTAAAACTAGATTTGAATTCAACTCTGGTAATTTCAGCTTATGATGTTTTGGTATAACTAATATGAATTTTTTGTTTAAGTATAATAATTAAAAATTTTTTCTAGAGAACTAAGCATAGAACGTTTGGGATACATTACTGCCATTAAGTCATGTTGGATTCATTGTAAGGTAATTTTCTATTCTACATTACCTCAATTAACCCTTAATCCTGTTAGATATATTTTTATATTACTAAAATAGTAAGTTTATGAAAACTATAAGAAAAATGCAAAATATTATTAAAAATGACAAATGTAGAGTCTAACTGAATTAAATAAGTTGGAAGTGCTGTGTGTCTTTCCACGTGTGAAAACATAACTTCAAATAAAATTTCTTTTTTCAGTTTTTTATGTTATTTGTTTGCTATTATCGTAATCTAATTTATCATATTTACTCACATATTTCATCCCCTTTCACTAATATATGTTATGTATTTCAAACGCCTTTATTAGTTTCAGCAACATTATTTTTACCTACATAAATACTTTGCTATTTGTGCATAAAATATACATTGTTACCATAAATCAGTTTCTAAATCATATGCTCAGAAAAGTACAGGGAAAATATGCAAGTAAATTGCGTCATTTAGTGTTATTTAAGTCTGTTTCTAATATTTATACTAGAATGCAAAAGTTACCAAATACTGTATATCAGGTGAAACACGGAAAACCATCATTCCTTATTACCAAATACTATTAACTTATATTCCATTTTAAATTGAAAAGTTCCTTTGCTCCCAAGTGCTTAAAGCCTTTCAGAACTGGTAATTTGACCTAACTTCTATTCTTCGTAAATCGTTCAGCTGCATGGAGTTGTCTCAGATACTGCCATGTGTAATGTAAACATGATTCGCTTCTTTTAAATATATCCTTCATAAAGTTATTCCACGAGGTAGACTTCTTTCATATTTTGCCTTAAATGAGTCATCTTGCTAATTAAGAATTTATTAAAATTAATATGTTAAGCTAAAACTTGGTAACAGCTATTATCTGTTAAAATGTTAAAATGTATAATTTTACTGACAATGTTTTACTTAAATTATTGTGTATTTAATTCATTTTAAGTAGCAGTAAGCAAATGCATATACAGAATTATGTTTTGGGTGTCTAATTCATTAATTTTTAGGCTGTTTTTTTAGAAAACTTATTTATGCTTTATACCATACTAATATTACTAAAAACTTTGTGATTTTTACATAATTTAGCTTTTTAAAGTAGATGCTTCAAATAGTAGAGAAAGAAGATTTATGTGGATCATAAATTAATATTACATGGGAATTTTTCATTTATTTAAAGAAAATATTCAAGCCACAATCGAATTTTTTCACTGGATTATTTGCATACAAAGTTTGCAGCAAATATTTCCTGCAAGAGAAATGATAATTTTTTTGGGGGGGTAGAACAGGAAATTTACGTAGTGAAAGTAGTAACACTATTTTTATTATTTCACAATAATATTCTTGACAAAACAGAAAATGAATTGTAGTTGCTATGCTTTTAACTATAGCATTATTGAAGATCCATTGATTTACATAAAGTTCTTTAGCCTTAAATTATAATAATAAATAAAGATGTTACATTCTGCTATCAGATTTCATTCAAGATCTTTTCAAACTAATGTGCTATTGGTCATGCTGCTAATTTAGTACCTACCTCCTTTCGCACTTAAATAAAGTAACTCTCACTCTGGTACCCTCTAAAACGTAAGCATGACATATTTAGACAAAATTTTAAACTGCAGTTTTTATATTTATAAGGAATCTTCTTTTTTGTTTTAATGTGTTAAACCAATTTTAAAAACAGAAACATTTGCTTGTCTAAAATTTAAGTTGAACAACCTATTTCATGTTCATAAATTTTTTATAACATATAGAACTGCATGTTAACAGAATGCTCATTTTGTAAAATGATTGTGATGCTAAGCAAAATGTTTCTCTTTGGCTGTGTTCAATAGGTTAATTAATGTATTTAAAAATAATTTATTAATATTCAAGTATCATCAAATAAAGCAAATTTATATTAAGCTTGATTTAATGCAGCGTTTCTTAAACTTTTTTCAGTCGCGATCCCTTTTCATCACTGAGATGGTTTTCGCGACCCCAGGACCCCATAATATTTACGAAAATTTTGTGCTTCTCGTGTTTTTACTATTGATTATTCTTTGGACGTCTGGAACATATTTAAACCATTTTTGTTGAATATTCATATGATAATTTGACAAAACTGGAATCAAAATGCTATGGATTCGCTCAGTCTGTCCATTTCCTCTCGGAATACCGGTAGTAATTTTGACACGATCTGTTCTTTCTTCACTACAATAAGTTGTCAATTCTTTCGATGCAAACTTTGTCGTTCAGAAATGGTTCTGGCGGGATTTCCAAATACAGTCTGTTGGTGTCTCATTTTGAAATGATTTCTTAGGAAGTTGGTGATTTCAGTGAATAGAACAAAGTAAATTTCGTAAAAGCGTCGATCACGGTTTAAATATGTTGGTATCTCTGGTTTCATTGATGGGAGTGGTCCAGTAAAGTCGACATGGTACGTACTTAAGAGAACGTTTTCTTCGGTAAAGGATGAAGAAATCCTTCTGCTTTTCCTTGTTTCATGTTGTATAGTATACATTCTATTCAGTTCCTAATTAGCTTTTCAACTTTGCCTTTCAATCTAGCAATATAGAATTTTTGCTCTCCATGATTCAGGGTTTTCTCTACAGCAAAATTACCTCTTTATGTGCCCTCTGTATGATTTCGTTTTGTAATGTTTTTGGCATTACTAGCAGATCTTTTCCATTTTCCAATTTATACAGAATATCATTTCTCAGAAACAATTCATTTTCTTCTCCTTTCTCGGCTAAATTCTTGATCAGTTTCACACTCTCATCTACATTCTATTTCAATTATATGGATTGTATATGATGTCAAAATTAAAGCATTCCTACTTAAAGCGTCAGCATGTTTCATTCGGTTTCATGAATTATGAACAATTTCGTAATCGAATTCGTCAATGAACATTGCCCATCTTGCAATCTGGGGAGCTAAATCTTTCTTATCCATAGTTTTTTGAAAAGCGCTACAATTGGTTACAATTTTGAATTTGGAACTTCACAAATAGTTTCTAAACTTTTTAAAAGCTTCTATAGCCGCAAGAACTTCTAATTCATAACTACAGGGTTTCTCTTGCTGTGAAGTCCTGTTACTCATATACTGCGTTGGTTGATAATTGCCATCGTCAGACAATTGGAGTAGTACAGCACCAAAGCATTGGCTACTAGCATCGGTATGAATTGGTAATGGGTATCCTTGCTTTAATATGTGCAGAGCAGGTGCTTGAGAGAGAATTTCTTTTAATTTACAGGAATCGAACCTAAAACGGTACCTTTTTCCAAGTAAGTTACCAAGGGGCTTGGCTATTTTAGCAAAGTATGGAATAAATTTACTTAAATATCCCGTCAGTCATAAAAAGCTTTGTAGTTGTTTACAGTTACGCGGTTGGGGAAATTTTTGAATAGCAACAGTTTTGGGGGGTCGCGGTCGAATAGTTCCGTGTTTGATGACATGTCCCAAAAATTCAATTTTTCATTTTAGAACTGGCACTTTAGGAAATGTATTTGTAATCTGCATTCCGAAGCGGTTTTGAAGGCTTTTTCTAATTTCTTTAGACATTCAACTTCATCCTTAGGCGGTACGATAATATGATCCATATAAATAATCAGTACACCTTCATTTAGCAAGTCTCGAAACACTGAATAAATACACCTTTGAAAAGGTAGTCATATTCATGAAAAGGTAATCATTCTTAAAGCTCCTTTTGACATAAGTCAAAAGGAGCTTTAAGAATTCATAAATACCACTGGGTGTTACAAGTGCGGCATATTTTGTGCATTCCTCATCTGTATCTGCGTGGAAAAAGCCATTTTTTAATCTAGTGTGGTGAAAACCTTTCTTGTTCCAAACGATCAAGTATTTCTGAAATTAAAGGCAGTGGGAATTTAATAATCTTCTTATTCAATTTCCGATAATCAATGCAAAGTTAAAAATTTTTATCTTTTTGCTACACAAA
Source organism: Stegodyphus mimosarum (assembly GCA_000611955.2). Taxonomy (NCBI): domain Eukaryota; kingdom Metazoa; phylum Arthropoda; class Arachnida; order Araneae; family Eresidae; genus Stegodyphus; species Stegodyphus mimosarum. The sequence goes on along the minus strand of KK117079.1, from coordinate 10,345 downwards.
ACTATAGGTGCTCAATAATTTGAATTACTATGCTCTATTACACCACCTTTAAATCATTCTTTAATTTGCTTCTCAACACCATTTTTTTGTCCGCGAAAGGCATGTAGCTTCGATTTTAACAGACTGGGAATATTATCGCATAAATTTATTTGCATGTGGAAATCGGATTGTTTATTTTTCACAGGCTGGTATGAATTAATTGATTTAAAAAATATTTCTTTATGTTCCTAATTGGAAATATGAGTTAAATCAATCTTGTTAACAGAAATACCATTCACTACATGAGCAAGGTAAGTATATTCCAAGTTACTTCCACTTTCAGGGATAAAGAACTATCATTGTTTACACTGGCGGCAGATGACGTCATCTCGCTGGGTATTTGCTGAATCAGCGATGAGGATGCCTCCCATATTTATTTACTCTCTTAGTTGCAGTAATATGCTACTTTTTAAACAAAAGAAAACAGAAATGTATATGTCGCCTTACAGTTTACTCTTGCATCGTTTTATCACAACCATTAGATTTTAATATGGATGAAGATAACTGTCTACTGCCAAAATCAGAAGAAATTTTACAGTCGGGGTATGTTCGCGCCTTATGTAAATTTTGAATTTGTTCTCTGCAAGAGGGCGTCTGCGACCGCCGAACTATATCTATTGTACCAACTTGTTCTTCTTGTAGCCAATAAATCCAGTAACGAACGTCTGTGTCTGCTTTCCATCCAGCACAACATGGTCCCTCGATCCAGCAGCAAACTTTGGATGATGTGTCAAGGCAGTTAGACTTTCTGAAATAACAGGATATTTCGTGCAGAAGAAACGGATTATATTTTGTGTCTAGTTGTGAGAACAGCAGCCAAAATATGGAGTGCTTTCTAAAGCAAAAGCGAATCATCAAGGGTAAGCTAACTCGTTTAATCTCACAAGTAAATAGTTTTCAAAATCAAGAAAATTCTGTTTCTGTTATTGAAGTGTATGAGAGTGATGTCAGGGCTTTGGATGCTGAAGTGAATAGTTTAAACGATAACATTCTTAGTACTTGTTCCGACGTGGAGTTTAATAAGTATGAAATAGAAATGCATAACTATTTTCTAAGTTGGATGTATTAAAAATTACTTTAAAGGAAGAATTTAGAAAATTTACTAACGCATGTGAATATATAATGAATGTTAATGCGAATGGTTTAAAACTTCCTCGCGTGGAACTGCCAATGTTTACTTCTAATTACGTTGATTGGATATCATTTCGAGATTTATTTCTTGCCAGCGTTGGAAATAATAATACATTAAGTGAGAGTCAAAAATTGCAATATCTTAAGCTTTCTGTGAAAGGTGAAGCTGCTGCTTTACTACAATCAATTCAAATTTCAAATGCGAATTATGCAAAGGCGAGGAAAGCGCTTACTGAACGCTACGAAAACGAAATAGAAATAACAAATCAGTGTTAAATAGATTAATTTCACAACCTGTTCTAAAACATGAATCGGCTTCAGGTTTGCGGAGATTAATTGATACAACACAACAATGTATTGATACATTAAAAATCCTTAAACAGCCAGTAGAGCATTGGGATACTATGATTATTTTTCTGTTAAAAGGAAAACTTGATCATGAAACACTGAGAAAATGGACAATAGAGGAGGCAAACAAAAAAATTTCTGCTTTCGCTGAGTTCAAACTCTAATTTTAAACAGAGTAAATGCTATTGCTTCGTTGGCTAAGTGCCAGAGGGAGAAGGCGGGTTTGCTTTCTGAAACTAACACTCACAGTTCCGGTGGTAGATACGCTTTTTCGTCCCAAGTTGTGGCTAATTTTTGCGTTCATTGTGATAGTAACTCTCATTCTCAATTATTTAAATGTGAGAGCTTTTTAGAACTCCCTATCAAAGAAAAATGGGATATTGTTAAAAAGAATAAATTATGTGCTAATTGTTTGAAAGATAGTAAAACGCATCCCAATTTCAAATGTCGTGCAGGCATGTGTAAATCTTGTTCAAAGCCACATAATACAGTGTTATGCTCAAAAAATTCAAATGATGAAAAATGTCATACACCCACGGAACACGGAGCTTCTACTGTTAGTAGCATACCTACTGCAATTGCCTATGTTAAAGATATTAATGGCGATTTACAAAAATACAGGATGCTAATTGATTCAGGCAGCCAGGGCTCATTTATTCGGGAGCACTGTGTAAATTTATTGCAGCTAAAGCGCACTAGTGCAAACATAAGTGTAAATAATGGCTTGAGCTTGCAAAAGATTGGTAAAGTTTCAGGTTCAGTTCAATTACAAGTAACATCTCCATTTTATAAAAATGCAAGCATTTCAGTTAATGCATTAATTATACCCAAGATCACATGTGACCTTCCTCAATATCAAGTTGATAGGTCTGTTTTGATAGCTTTTAAACACTTGCGGCTGGCAGATACGAATTGCTTCCAGCCTGGCCCAATAGATATTCTTTTGGGCGCATATGTACTTGGCGAGATACTTGGCTTCATGGACGTTTAACTGTTCCGGGACATTCGTTAACAGCCTTAGAATCAATATTCGGTTGGATCATTATCGGCAAGACGAAATATGTACCAATTATATCTAATTATGCTAGTTGTACCAACGTTCAATTTCAGCTTGAAAACTTTTGGAAATTAGAAGAAATTTCAGAAACAAAGTCTTACACAGAGGAAAAAATTGAGTCCGAAAATCATTTCAAGCAGAATTTTTCTCGTGACTTAACAGGTAGATTTGTTGTAAAGTTTCCATTTCGTAAGTCTAGCAGTGAACGTGGGTTATCTAGGGATATTGTCGTATCGTTTACAACACACTGAACGTCAATTTATTAGGAATGAATCTCTTTCCAGCCAATACCACAAATTTATGAAGGACTATCAACAGCTTGGTCATATGGAATTGATTCCAGAAAACGAAATTGATGTTCCAGCTAATTCTAGTTTCTACCTTCCGCACCATCCAGTTCCGGATAAGAATGATGATAAATTTCGCATAGTATTTGATGGTTCTGCTAAATCTTCTAGCGGTGTTTCTCTCAATGAGAAATTGATGGTTGGTCCACAGTTACAGGGCGATCTGACAACGTTAATTATTCATTATAGAATTCACAAAATAGCTGTAACTGCCGACATAGAGAAAATGTACAGACAAATCATACTACAAGATGCGGACTTTCAAAGAATAGTCTGGCGTGATTCACCTTTTAAACCAATTCAGGATTTTCGATTAACTAGGATTGCTTACGGTACTGCATCAGCACCGTACCTTGCAGAGATATGTTTACAGCAGTTAGCAATAGAAAAAGCAAATAATTTTCATTTGGCTTCTAAGACATGTCTTGGGGGCTTCTACGTTGATGATTTGATTTCCGGAGCCAGTTCAATTACGGAAGCTATAGAATTACAAAGGCAATTGAATCAGATGTTGTCACGTGCAGGATTTGTTTTAAGAAAATGGGCTTCTAACAGCAAGGAAGTCTTGAATTCAATTAATCCAGATTTGTGTTTATCAAATGCTTCTTTGAACATGGACAATGATGACACTGTGAAAACGTTAGGTATCCTGTGGCATCCAGCTTCAGATATGTTTTTCTTCAAAGTCAATTCATCATATTCTGAACTCTTAACCAAACGAACATTACTTTCAATAATTGCAAAGACCTTTGGCCCTCTTGGATGATTGGCCCCGATCACGGTTCGGTATAAACTGATCATGCATAAACTGTGGAAATATCAATTACAGTGGGATGAAGAGGTTCCTCCAGATATCGCATCTGAATGGAAACAACTTACAGAGGATATGCTACTTATTCAAGATATCAAAATTTCACGATTCTTGTTGGTTGAATCAGATAACCAGTTTCAATTGCACGGGTTTTGTGACGCCTCGGAGAAAGCGTACGCCGCTGCAATTTATTATCGTTCTGTACTAGATGCTGGGCAAATCAATGTTCAGTTATTGATAACCAAGACAAGAGTTGCACCGTTAAAAACTATATCACTTCCTCAATTGGAACTTTGGGGAGCAATCTTGTTGACTAAATTTATGGACTTCACCTGTAAAGCTTTGGATACACCTATATCACAAGCTTATTTTCATACCGAATCCACTATTGTACTGGCCTGGATAGGATCTCACCCAAGCCAATGGAAAACCTTTGTCGCCAACAGAGTAGCAAAAATCCAAACGTTGTCTTCTCCTGTCTTGAGGCATCATGTGAGTGGAAATGCTAACCCTACTGATCTTGCAACTCGTGGTGTGTCATCATCTGCACTGGTTACTTCATTGTGGCTACGTGGTCCTGATTTGTTATCTGATTTAATTTCTTTTCAGCCAGCATCATCTGCACCACCACTGAATGATTCTGTGCCCGAGCAAAGAAGTACCTTACAATCAACAACCGCTGCCAGTCACTTGATAGACTCTTATGATTTATTTTATAAGTATTATTCACTCCCTAAACTTAAACGTGTTATACCATTATGTTTGAAGTTTGTAAATAACTGTAGAAATTCAGGAGATAAGGTAAGTGAATTTTTAAAAACTAGTGAATTAACTAAAGCTATGCATGTTTTAATTAAATTAATGCAATATGTTGAATTTAGGAATGAAATTAACATTTTGAGCAAAAATCAATCATTATCTTGTACAAGCAAAATTTTATCTTTAAATCCATTTTTAGATAATTCAGGTATTCTCAGGATGGGCGGTCGCTTGCGACATGCAAATCTTGTATATGGCATTAGGCATCCTATTTTGCTGCCAAAGAAGCACATTTTAACTCATCTCAATATCAGACATTACCATGAAATACTTTTTCATGCAAGTCCACAACTCATGCAATCTTGTATTCAAGAAGAGTATTGGATTATAGGTGATAGAGCTGTTATCAGAGATTTAGTTATAAAATGTATAAAGTGTTGCAGAATTAGAGCATGTGTCACTAATCAAATGATGAGCGATTTGCCTTCTAGTCGTGTTTCCCCTGCTCCTGCGTTTTTGCGCTGTGGAGTGGATTACGCAGGTCCTTTTCAAATTAAAGCAAATAAGGGTCGAGGCTCTAGATCATTCAAGGCATATATAGCTCTATTTGTTTGTTTTACCACAAGAGCTATTCATTTAGAATTAGTAACTGATCTTTCAGCAGATGCTTTTATTGCAGTCCTTAAGAGGTTCATTTCCCGTAGGGGTAAACGTAGTGATATATGTAGCGATTGCGGTTCCAATTTTGTTCGAGCAAAACGCAAACTCATGGAATTTGAAAGGCTTGTTCGATCTACATCTTATAACCAAAACGTTAGCAGATATTTGGTTGATAGTGGCATTAAATGGCATCTAAACGTTCCAGGTGCGCCACATATGGGTGGACTCTGGGAGGCTAGTATAAAATCAACAAAATATCATTTGAAACGAGTAGTTGGTGAAGTAGTTGGTGAGTTGTTTGGTTCTTGCACTTGCTTGCTGACGTAGTTTGGACGGGTTTTCCCTGGACCTCGTGAGTTGCTGGAGTCTTCTCGTGCTTTTGAGGATTCTCTGTAGATTGAGCGGCCGCCATCTTGGCCGCCATCTTGAAAACGCTCATTTTCAAGTAATTTTAGAAATTCTGCCCTGGTCGCGGGAAGGTGGAAAATGGGAATTTCAAGATTATTTGCGATTTCGTTAATCTTATGAAAGAGTAACTTACCCGAGTTATCCAGTTGCTGGTATCCTTGAATATTCAGAGGTATAGGAGTCTTTTTTATGAAGCTCTTTTGCTTCTGAATCGCTTCAAATTGTCCTTTCAGCTCGTGAAATTTGACGATATGAGCCATCCTTTCAGCTTCTCGCGTCACCGATTGTGCAGAGGGAGCCTGATCCCCAATATCTTCATCATTAATCACAGAATCTGCATCAATTTCGCTAAAATTCCCAAAATTTGGCTGTGTCGCCTGGAGCTCGTCAAACGAGCGACCTTCACACACGGCGTCCATTCTCGGAATCATTGTCTACGTTCGACATTTGACCAGTGCTCGTCCAGTGGGATGTTAAAGTTTGGGATTGGCTTTCTCAAGTCATGTGACTCATTCAACGAAGTCCCGGAACTCTACTGTTACAGTCTCGGAACTCTACTGTTACAAAAATAAAGAAAAACCACCCAGGTGTGTGAACTCCATCAAAGATCACACCTCGAATTTTCGAGAGTGTGAGATGTTTCCCAAGAAGACGAAGGAAACCCCCAAAATTTATTCCAGTAGGGTTGTCGAAAATAAAACCTTCGCGAAAACTCGGGCAAAAGGACTTTATAGCGACACCCTGAGTGAAGCAAAAAAGGGTTCTTCTGACTTAGCCGAGCTTGTAGCTATTATTAAAAGCTCCAGCTTCTTTCTTTTGCAACAACAATTAAGACAGCTTCATGATAATGTCAAAGAATCGTCGCATTCTGGAAAGCAGAATGGCCAGTAGTCTCTACAAAGAATCTCCAACCCGACTAGTCTTTTCGAACGCGCGCAGCGTTCAAGATAAACTCTTGAACCTGCAAAATTTCCTTATCACTCAGAATATTGATGTTGCCATTATCGTAGAAACCTACGCTACGCCTTGTAGGAAAATCAATATTCAAAATTATCGCACATTCAGGTGCGACAGATTGAGTCACCGTGAGGGGGTTGCAATTTATGTTCGCCGCTCCTTTCAGTCGTGCCTAATGGTAGAGGACGGAGAGAGCTCACATGAACTTATCACAGTCTCTGTGGAATTACCCTACTTGTGTAGTATTGATTTTAGCGCAATTTACAATCCACCATCTGTTGTACTTACAGAAGAAGAATTAGTTAAAATGTGCCCAGACAACAGGAAATTTATTTTAGCCGGCGACCTAAACGCCAAGCACACCGAATGGGGATGCAAGCATACTAACAGAAATGGAAAAGTTTTATATACCTTTCTTAATAATTACCCGGCTGCTCTAGAAGCCCCTGCAGAATATACCTACAGACCCGCCGACCTGCAAAGAGCGAACTTACTTGATCTTCTGCTTACTAACACGTCAGTACCAATGGCCATGGAAGTACTCCATGAGCTCACGTCTGATCACCTACCGGTGCTCGTTACGCTTGGTGTCTCACAGATTAAAGAAAATAAATAGATAAAAATTACAGACTGGGCCTTTTTTCAGGACTATCTTCAAAATAACCCTCCAGTTATACAAGGACTTAAAACAGGAATGATATTGATCTTGCAGTTGAAAATCTCACAGACACAGTCTCAAATGCTATTGATATAGCAACTAAAAATGTAAATCAAGATAAATACGCAACTAGGCTCCCGGCAAATATCAGGGAACTTATCAAGGAACGAAATAAATTCAGAAAACGTTGGCATCTAACCTTGTCTCCCCATGTTAAAAAAGACTTAAATAAACTTAACAGAGAAATTAAAAAGGAAATTGCAAACTTTAGAAATGATACATGGGAAGAAAAAATTCGCAGTCTGCATCCAGGAAACGGATCGTTGTGGAAATTCACTAAGATGCTTAAAAATAAACCCTGCACAAATCGGCCTATTTGGCCTGTCTCGCAAATCGCCACTACTAATACAGAAAAAGTTCACATAATGGCAGACTATTTAGAACAGCAGTTCTCTCCGAATAGATCTCCAAGAGATATAAATTGCGTATATGACATCTGTTATTATGTGAGAGACTGGTTGAACGCACCAACGGCACGAAATAACACGCAATATGCATCACCTCTAGAAATAAAAGAAATCATTAAAAAGCTAAAGACGAGGAAACCCCCGGGCACGACGCCATCAATAATAATGTCTTGAAAAAATTACCTACAAATTGTATTACAAAATTGAAAAACCTAAGCAATAGTTATTTCCCGACCAAGTGGAAAAAGGCTAAAATACTTTTTCTACCTAAACCGTGCAAACGTTACCAA
>KK117078.1:0-23078 GCA_000611955.2 Stegodyphus mimosarum | reverse complement strand
TTCTTAAAAAAAAAAAAAAAAGAAATATGAAGGTAGGCCCTTTTCAATTCTGGAAGATTTTCCTTATATAATCTTACCTCCATTCCGAATAAACCGTAAACAAAGTACCGAGGCTTCGTAATCGATTACAAAGCCCAAAGTATATCAAAGTACATTAGCTCTTCGTCATCAAGGATGAAAGGAACGTCTTTGCCACCTGAAAAAGTGGCGACCATTCAAAAGCCAACGGATGAGACATAAGACGTTCTTGTGTGGCGTTTGTAGGGGGTGGAGGGCGAAAGTAGCCCTCCTTTCTACGAAAGTGAAACTACTTCTCTTTCATTTCATAGCCTGCGCGATTTAAGATTTAATCTGGTATTTTCCGTATTTTGTTCATTCCCAGAAGGGAAATCTTTTCATGTTGAGCGACTGTCGTTTCGTGTTAAGAGAAACAAAATGCATGAAAATATGTAGTAGTTTGTCGGGACCATTGTATTATTTCATGTTAACCGATATTTCGTCTTAAGCGTTTTCACGTTAAACGTATTTCACTGTAACTTACTTTTCAATAATAAAAATTGGTACTTACGTACTATGACGACTACCTTGACGACATTTGGAGATAAAAATCTTCATTGGCATTTTTTAGTTTATGTTTATAAATTAAATAAAAGAACTTCATCAAAGCAAATTAATTTAAATTCTTTTAAAAATGAAAGCCCCAATTATAAAAGAACAAAAACTTAAAATACTAAAATCCCGAATCTATATATATATGTATACATATAAAAAAATGATATACCAAATACGAATAGAAAAAATTAATCTTTTTTATTTTTACTACTGTAAATGATAATTAACAATTATTAAACTTACTTCTGAATAAGCTTCAGTGAAAGTTACATAAATAAATTATATTTTTGATACATAATATGCGTACAAATTTTTAAAAAATTGAGAGGCATTTAGTGTTAACTTTAAATAACAGATGGCAGCACAATATAGTTAACTTACTTAAAACTGGTTAAAAGAAAATATTGACGTTAATGATAAGGAAAATGGCGGGAAATAGCTTTCAAAATAGCATCAAAAGGCTTTTCTTCCTTTTTCCGCCAAATAAATTCAGCTAAATAGGTATCCAAATGATGGCGGCTTGTCCCACGTTGTCGCTTGTTCCTCCATTTTGCGGAACCCCACATCCTTTCAACATGTTGCGTATGAGTCTGTGTAGATGGGTCAACAAAATTGTATCGATGATTCACCTTAAAATGTTCAAAACCGGCACCAATGAGCTCTTCTGTTTGATATCCAGGCCAGGAATCTGACATTATTGTTGAGCCTTCAGCAATATTATTTTGGATTTCATACATTAATGTTGTCGCTTTCTGGTCTGGAACTCTGACTAGAAATGTTTCTTTTGTTTCTCGGCAAATTCCACCGAAGACCCACTGTTGTGGCATGATACGACCTTGATTATTCTTTCGACGCGTAAAAAGGCTTTCGTCAATTTCGACAATCATTCCAGGCCCTCCAATTTTAATCTTTCGATTATCCTCCAAATCCTTCACACACACTTCACGCATGTAATTATTCCAGTCAATAACCGTCTTATCGGATAAATCCAACTGATGTTTGCATCATTTAATGGACGACTGTTCATATGCCCAAAAGTAAATAAATCTTAAAGCTTTTAAAAATTCAATACGACTGTTTTCAAATCACGTACCAGTTTGGACACCAAACTTTTGTTGACAATTTTTGACATTGCATTTCCAATAAAATCCTGAATTATAAAATTTCATATCACGGCCGTTTTTACAAATGCGTTCTTTAGGTAAAATTCCAGCCTCTCTGAAGAAGTCTATCGCTTCTTCCTCATTTGAAGGAAGTTGAACAATGTTGATATCAATTCGGAAAAAATAATCGCAAAAAGTTTCACGCGTTTCACCTAAACGTAATAATCGGCGTAAATGTAGCAAAAAAAGCTGTGGTAATAGCAAATGCGGAACTAGTGCGAGATAATACTCTTTATTTCAGCGCCCTCTATAACCTATATTAAGGTTAACCTTTTTTTATAGCAGCCCAACCGGTATAGTGGTTAGCGTCGCCGACTGCAGTGCCGAAGGGCTCAGGTTCAAATCCCGCTTATAACCAATGTTAGGCTTAACCTGTATAACATACAAAGGTCGCCGGATTTGGCGAGATATCTAGGTAGTCGTCATAATACGTAAATACCTAAAAATTATGCACGTACTGATATGAAAAGAAAATACAATTTTATCTTCTTCAAAATAATACTTCTTGATAAAAATTTGATGATATTTTTTATATCGCTTGCCCTGACCAATATGCCCATAATTTACTTTCAGTAACAAAAATTATGAGCATATTGGCATGAAAAGAAATGCAAAGCATTTTACTTGTTCTTCACACTCACTTTTTCACTCAAAAAAATACTACTACTTTTTGATATAACAACAAATAATAATGTTGATAATTTAGCATCGCTTCGCTTGTCGATACATTCACAATTTCTTTCAAATATAAAAAATTGTGGGGTTACTGACATGACAAGAAATATTTCTATAGAATATACAGTAATTTAAAACAAATACTTGAAAATATGACCTAAAAAATAATAACAAACAGAACACAGAGTAAAAAAAAAAATCTGAAAGGTTTCAGATTTTAAATTACGTCCAAAGGGGTGTTTTCTGAACATTTTGTGTGTTACCTTTATTTATAAAATATCACGTTCTTCGCACTTAAACCATAAAATTCATTTCAACAGCAATATCGCAAAATAATTCTAAATTGAGCATATCTTTAGAATTTCCGATACACAGTCTCATGCGCTGGAGATAAAAATGTTTTTTCTGTACAATGTTGCCATTGCTCGCTTTGAAATCCGTGAGTTTATTAATCGAAAATTCATTAAAGTTTTACAAAATGTGAAATCGATAATAAAACAAATTTCAAATTTGGGTTTCCAGAGGCCCATATTCGTAGTATGATTACGTCATTTAAAATTTGATGGCTCTAGGTAGCATTGTTTTATCACAATGCGAGAATCATACAAACATTTATGCAGATTCTTCATTATTTAATTTCTTCAAATATAATAGAGAGCAATAAAATTTGGTGGCAACAATTTGAAAAGTGAAATGAACATTCAGAGTGATTTAACGCAAAATTGCAAAACGAAAACAATAGTCCTTCAGGGACAAAGCCCCTTTGGACTAAAAATTGTTTTATCTTCTTTTTCTGTAATAACATATATATCCTACACTGTTTCTATCTTGAAAAATGACTTTTAAAAAAATATTAACATTTTTTCAAATGATAGAAACACAGCAGGACCAGATTGGTCCTTTCTTTATTTTTTTAAAAAAAGTCTACTTTTCAAAAAACACAAATGAATACAAGCCATTAAATTGTTAGTCATATTTTTCCAAAACCAACAATATACAGTAAAGAAAACAAAAAAGGAAAAAAAAATTGGAACATTTTTTACAAAATAATATTCTCCCCAACAATTAAATTGTAATTTCAGTCCATGATAAATTCTATATACATTTTTTCTTACAATATTTTTGGGTCAAAAAAACTATATCAATTTCTCACATATTGCAGTATAAAACTAAAAAAATTGATTAATTTATGCATACAAAAATTCAACAATACATTTTCAATCATACAATTTCATTTTTTAAGAATTATTTTTATCAATATGTCCATATGCTCTTGATGATATACCATCATCATTTAAATATTTTTTGTCGTAATATGCAGAAAGACTGGCTTTGTTTTGGAAAATGGTTTTTAAATCATGTTTATTTTTAAATAATTCAATATTGATCATGCCTTAAAAGTGAGGCATTTGTTAGAGTATCTTTATAAGAATCAAATGTTATTTTTTTTAAGCTACTATTTTTAATGCCTTTAGCAGTCTTTGTGCATACATCACCATATTGAAAAGCATACATTTTATATTTCAAACCAAGAAATTCACGAATTAATAACAGAGTTTTATGCTTTGAATAACCTAGTTTTTCTTTATTTTCAGCATTAAACATAATATGATTTTTTTCGAAATTACTACAGTCTAAAATATCAGGAAAATATTTTTTAAAATCAGAATATCTATAATTTGTTTATATACTTAAATAAAGAGAATCAGTATGGGTATACAATAGTTCGCAATGCGTATTATGTAACTTTTTAAAATGACAATAATACAATTTATACATATGTAATTTCAACAATTCCAAAACAGTAAACCCATATTATATTTGGATAGTTTTATCCAAATATAATATGGGTTTTTAGTTTAAAAAGGGAAAAAATATTGTTTACAATTTCGAACTGTCCTAGTAAAGACTACTGAGTTTTTTTTTTTTTTTTGACATGTTTTACCATAAAATGAATTATTCATTTTTTTTTAAAAAAGGACTTTTCAAACTCATTATTTGCTTTTTGATGCATTTCATTGTTAAATCCTATATATTCTTTCAAGCAGGAACTTTGACTAAAGGATAAAATTTGATGAATTTTTCTAATAACAAGTCCTTGGCTAACATAAAATTTTTAATTTAAATAATGTGTTACATAGTTTTTTTTTTCAAAAAAATTAGGTAATAATTTTTTACATGGCATAATTGACATTAAATTAAATTTTGAACATAAGCCTTTTGCACATGGTGATAACATCAAATTTCAAATTAAAATGTTCGGGTGGCATTGGCAAATCATTATGAAGTAAATGTAAACGAGATGGATAATCTAAATCAACTTCTAATATGTAACCCACATTTGAATCTTCTCTACAATTTAAAATAAAGTTTTTCTATTTCAGATTTAGATAACCAAGAAAATAATCCAATCGGTAAAAACTGACTCATTACATAGCCATATAAATTATTGACGTCTAACGCAACTATGCAATTCATAGGTTCTTTTGGATTAAAACTGTCAATTATATATGGATTATTTGCTAATTTATGACATGTACCTAATAAACAAATTCTGTCCCTAATTTGATTTTCCAACCATATATAATCATTAACATTGTTTAACAATTGCAATTCAATTTTAGTCAGTTTTAATCTAGCATTCCATATCAAATCAGCTGCGGTTACAAAATGAACTGGATCTAATTCGTAATACATTAATGAAGTTCGTCTAAAAGACAGAAAGACTTATGCAAGAAGAACTACATCAATATTTTGATAAAGTTCTAAATAATCAGCAAAATTTTTACATTTAAAAGATTTAAATACTGAATTTGCATGCTTGTAATCCTGGTCGATTACTGTAGTTTCATGCAGTGCAGTATGAAATGATTCTTTTATTGGCAAACATGTTTCGTTCAGTGCATTTAATGAATGAAAATGTGAATAAGGAAAAACACCTTTTCTTCATAATAATGAGCGATGTATTTCATTTCCAAAAAATTTGTTAAAAATTTTAATACTCATGATTTGATTGTATTAAATTTTCATCTAAAAACTGATATGAGTCCATAAATTTCAACTGGTATTATTTTAATTTTTTAGCATAATCTTTAGGCATATGTTTCAATATCGAATGACTGTCATAATTTTTAAAATTATGAATAATGACAAGTATAAGATATGTTACTCTATAATTTAATTTACAAGATTGATGAGCGGGTCCTCTTACTTTGCCATTTGTTGAAAAATCCCACAAACGATTTCTGTGTCACCAATAAAGGGCGCTTCTCCTTTTAGAAAAGAATGTTAGTTTAGTTTATGATGTAGAACGAGCAATATCCACCGATGCATTCCGGGTTTTGTTTTTGTAAATAAAATGATTATTTTTGTAGACTGCTGTAGTATTGGCTTCGATTGGTGCCAAGTATGATCAGCTATCTCTTATGAAGTCAAGAACTATAATAATTATACATTTTTCTTGATATACCATTACTACAGTGACAATGGTCATGTACCCGTATATCCATAGCAGTGAAAGGTTTTTTACATATATGACATATAGAATTATTTACTAATATATTAGCATTTTTTATAGGTTTCTGAGATTTCAGTTTGCTTAAAGTATACATACTAATTTCTTTTAAAGTTTCAAAAAATTGAAACATAACCTTTTCATTGCAATAATATTCATGAAAAATAATTTTACCATAAATTTCTATAACTAAAATTGAATAACTTACAGGTACATTTTCTTCAATATCTGTTGTACTACTTTTTAGAGGTGAAGGAAATGCAGTTTGAATTTTACGTGTAATACATTCAAAATCAGCAAAAATGCAATAAGGATGAAAAAGCATTTTGGACAAATTTGAAAACTTAATAATTTGGTTTTCTGGAATGAGTACTTTTTGCGGTTTTTTATCTATACATAAAATCATATGGTAATTTAACCAACTTTTTTTTCAAAAACCACTCAAACATTTTTTTTACAAAAAAAAAAAAAAAAGCAAATGAATTTTACTTTCAAAAGTCTATTTAAATTTTGAATTAGAAAATAATGATTTTCAAAGAACAACAAATCAACACTTTTGCATCAAACATTTTGAAGCTTAATCTTACGGGTGATATCACATTTTGTTCAAAAGTATAAACATTAATAATTATATTATTTAATTTCTCAAACTGTGAAATATAACATAATTTCATTGGGAAAGTAATGCTACCCTTTTTAAATGAGATATTTCCCTTTTATAAAATGGCATTCTATGTGCATTTGTATTCTTGGGCCATAGTTCAGCAGCAATACAGTATAAAAAACATAAATCATCTTTGTAATTGATATTTAACAATGCTTTTTTATTTTTAAAACATTTTAGCAAACCTATTAAGAATTACAGCCTCGATTAGATCTATAATTACCAATGTGTAATATATACATATTGCATGTGCTTAATTACCCAACCACTACCATTTCTCAAAAAATTGTCTATCTGTGAAAAAATTTTAGTATAACAATTTATGACAGTATTCTCAATTTGTATTGATGAAATTATGTGTTCGCTATTTGAACAAAAATAATATGTTTGATAAATTATAGTATCATCATCTAAAGTTTTTCGAAACACAATACTGAAGCATAATAGTATTCTTATTTGAAGAATTCTTGCCAAGTGTTGAAGTATACTGTGTATTTAATTTTTAGCTTCATCATAAGCATGATATGGGTCAACATATGTTTGATCTAGCACAGCACGCAAACTACGCAAATAACCATGATGAACCTATTTTAATTGGTTAAAATATAGCATTTTCTCCTTCCCTCTTTTTTCTATATTTTAGCTAAAAAGCAAAAAATTTTTTTTTTAACATCACTATCACCAAAAACTCACTATGCTCAATATTGATATTGATTCGATTTTGGGCATGTTTTGTTGACGGATCTAATCTTATAATGGAGAGATAATTCTGTCCTTTAAATTCTTTAACCTCGGCTTCAAGGTTTTTAACTAAATAAATTCGAATTGGAGTGATTTTTTTTTTTGACGAACTTTCTTCTGATGCAAAATTGAGCACAACAGGTTCATCTGTAGGCACTTTCAGCTCTTGACCTGGTACGAACATAGCATCTTCATCCTCATCACTTAAATTTACAATTTTTCTTTTTCTAACAAAAAAAAAAAATACTGTAAATAAATTTTTTTGCAATAACAAAAATAGTTTATAAAATTAATATCTTCTTAGAAAAAACATTTTACCTCTTCTACACAATAACTGAAGGAAAAGTAACTAAAACTTCACTTACCATTCCAAGCTGGATTCATGGCTTATCCTGTAATGGTGGCAGTGGTGGTGCTACAAAGGACACAAAAGCAAACTGAAATTTCTTAAAGTGAATGGACATACTTCAAAGTCTCTATTTTTAAAAAAGTACTTACCTTTTTTGTCATCTTAAGATGGCAAAAAATGTACTACCTTTCATAGAATAATGCACATTGATAGTAAGTTTTTTTTTTTTATTTATTTATTATTTCTAATATATTGCTATCACTTTCTTTTTCTACTTCGTAGCTCAATTGCTCCCAATTACATTTTCTTCAGGATATACATTTTTATAACTATGTATATTCTGTTATCAAATTTTTTCACTGTACAGTTCATTTTCATTGTTCTCCTATTTTTAAAATTCTATCATAGGAAACAATCTTAAAATCAGAGCTGCGCTAAAAGGAAAACAGTTATTTTATATTCTTCTCATGCATCTGTATAAAATCTACTTGAACACTAGATCTTAATTAAAAGTGTCTTCTATCTTACTCCACACTGTTAGTATGTTTCTTTGCTTCTAATATATTATTCTGTTTCTTTTCCACTTCATAGCTCGATTCCTTCCAATTACTTTTTTCTTTTGATTTTTTATGCTTACCTTTATTCTGCTATTAGATTTTCACTTTATAGTTCGTTTACATTGCTCTCCTCTTTTAAAATTTAATCATATGAAACAATCTTAAAATCAGAGCTGGATTAAAAAAAAAAAAGATACTTTATATTCTTTATGCCTTTATATACAATCTAACTGAATACTAAGTCCTTAATTAAAAGTGTCTTTCATTTTACCTTTTTGCAACTCTACATATTTCTCTCTGCTTGAATCTGCTTTTTTGCAGTCGACATAAAAGTGCATAATATATTTTCACTATATGCATTGTTAACTGTCACTAAAATTAACAATATCACCGTATTTCCTCTTCTTGATTCTGATCTTTTTTCTTCACAGTTGACAAAATCTTTTATACAAAAATAAGCCCTTTCCCTTGATTCCATCGTGCATCATTAAAAAGATATTTTAATAACATCTCAATTCTGTCACTGAATCTGAAATTTATGTATCCTCAGAACTTTGGTTCAGAGACTCTGATATGTATATTATCTAATGCATTAAAATTTTTAAAAACACTCTAAGATAACTGCATCTTTCTCTCTCTAAATATTTCCCTCACTCTCAGCAAAGACTACAATTCCATTTCACTAACCATGAGTTCAGTTCCATTCTCGGTCGATGTGAAAAAACCTACAACCAGACAACTTCACTCACTTGATCAACAAACACACTCAGAGCTCAGGAAAAATTTTATGAAACAAAAACTTTTACTCGATACGCTCGATTACTGGGCAAACCAGGTGACTCCATTCAAAATGTGCTAGAAAGACACTCCTATTACTACTATATTTACATGACCATTTTATTAGCACAGATTTGTACTTGAACTACCAGTATTCTTTGATCTTAATAGCCACTAGTTGGCAAAGTTTGCTAGGAACAAACAGTGCTCAGTTACTAAGGAACAAATGTATATGGAAATTTTCATTTCTGACAGCTCTGCAACCATAAGAAGCACACGTTAATAGGATGTTATATGACAACACCTCTTATCTATATAAAAGACACTGCAAACCTATTGTTTCCTTCTTCATAACTTTAATAAGTAAGGTATGAAAGAAAAATGCTGCCAGTGTATGGAATTATTAAAGTAAATTTTACATTTTGGTAGCAATAGTTGATTTCAGAATGTTTGCAAATCCTTTTCGAGCATTTACGAATGTGGTCGAATAGTTGGACTTCTTGAGAAAGGACTAGATTTCACTGAATTTGCCATAGCTAATACGCACCCAATGGTTAAATAAACCTGCTGAATGTGGTAAAGCTGCACAGAAATATGCTGAAGGCCTTAGGAGGGCCATCAAAGCAACAGAAGTTAGGTATGCCACCCTAGAGGCAGAAAGAATCAAAAATGCTACTCCTCGTGAGATAACCACAAATCTTACCAATATTATCGAGATACATATTTGCAGGAACCATTTCTATGCAATTAAATAAGGTTGGCTTGCCATGCATGAAAGCATATTTCGAATGCATTCCACAATGAAGACAGCATCATCAGAAAATATTATATTGGTATAATATACTTATTTGTTGGGTCACAAAAAGTGGATTAGTGTCTAAAAAATCCTGCTTTAGCATGAATAGTGATTCTGGGCACCAGTAGTGTGAAGAGAGAGAGGAACTAACTACCATCCAGAAAATTCATTGTTATGGCCAAAGAGTAACTACAAACATGGGCATGCATCACACGCAAAAGTTCACCTCCTTTTTCGTACTTTGACATGAAACAGACATCGCAATGGAATTACATCAAAATTATAGATCATGTTCACCTTTTCTAAGGTCATTTGGTCCATATTTTTTTGTTCAAGAAAGACAAAACTCAGCTGCACAGATCAGCTGAGGTGTTTGACACTAGCAAATGAAGATACAAAATAAGACTTGAATCCCATGTTGCACCTTACAGACAAATAGTTCAAAGATAGAACTTTCTTCAAACCAGATTAGAACACAGATTTGTCTTAACCGATGAATGAAAGAGAATTTCCCAAGCCGACCTCAATAATTCAGTGTACAGCTCTCAAAACAGATGCAAAATTTGCACCAGTACCCAATAAAGTTGCAGCCCATTGTCACAGATAAAACATATCTGTCCTTAATTCAAGTAAAAAAAGCATTTTCTGTAATTGCTGAAAATAGTTATATGAAGCACCCCTTTTTTTATTTCACTTATTGAGGTTTAACATTGAGGCAGTATCTGTACAACTCTGTAAATGCTGATAATTTAGAATCTCTATTATGTATATGGCATGTGTCATTTTGTTGACTGTGTCTGAGATTAATTAAGATGAAAAATGGCACAGTTCTCTCTCAAGTGTCCAATGTATAACTATAATTATGTCAACATACTGATTATAGAACGTAAACTCTATAATACTATTATTTAGAAAACTATACAATAATATCATTCAAAACACATTTTTTGTCTGCATCTTTTCTCCATTATGTAAGTAACAAAATACCTAGTTTCTATATTTTTTCCTTGCAGTAAAATTGTTTGCAAATAATAACAAATAATAGCTTAAGCGGTATAAATACATGAATATACTATGATTCTATCAAATGTTACTTCTTCATATTTATCACATATCAGTATCAATTTATAAATATAGTTATTAAGTGTAATAAATAAATCAGTTAAAATATTATGATTCTATTTGTCTTGTAAATTATATGGCAAATAGGCGCTAATGTAAATTAGTGTAATTTGTATGTGCTTGTTTCCCTTTTATTCATTTATCTGGATATGACTTGGCTTATCTGTTTATGGCAAAGATGCCTTTACAGAGGACTTTCTAAGGAAAACTGGCTCATATACATGTTACACGTGAGGAAAATCATGAAAACACTCATGCTGCATTAACTGGGTATGTTACTTATACATCTTAACATAACTGTTTGAAGCTTGGTATGCACTAGAAAATGTATTTGTATGTACCATATTATGCTACTCAAAAACACAGGTTCATTTTTTTAGTTAACATCTATTCTCACATTTCAAATGAAATTATATTATCCCTTTCATTTCAGACAATAAGTAATATTTTCAAACAATAAGTAATATTTCATCCATTCACATTAAATAACAGCAGTAAATAAAAGTGGGAAACCTGAATTTGAAATAGGAAACTTATCAAAGACATTATAGATATGATAAGAGAGGAAAGTTTTACCTTCAGATGCTTATTTTAAAGAACAACGTACAGTACAAATGATATGTCATATATCATAGCTACCAATGCTAAAATATGAAAAACCAGTAGGTTTCTGTAGTGTGCACTTGAAAAATTCAAAATTGATTTAAATTCACTTTATAGTGCATGATTCAATTTATTCAAGTATTCATATTATGATTCTGGAATTAAAAATGTTAATTACTTGTAATTTTCTTACAGTTTTGCACTTGGAAAATTCAAAGTAGGGAAGGAAAGTTTCAGTTTATCAAAATACTTTTAAACACAGGAAAAATAAAATTAATAATTTATGTACATACTGTTGTATGGATAAATGCACCATATATTTATAACATATTTTTGCCCTCCTTATCATATGCCTGCATGATGCAACTGGAAGCACGTCTGGCTAGGAGTCAGGAGGACTGGAATTCGAAACCTGGCAAAGGCTAAAAAAATTGCTCTATAGTAGTGCAAACTAAAATGTGATGAATGATAATTCATAACTACCAAAATTTGGTGACTAGGTCCAATGGTCCTCCCTTACTTTAGCCTTCATGATGTTTTAGAAACATGCCCAGACAGCAAATAGAAGGTCTCGGGTTCTAATCTAAGTGAAGACATTGCATAATTTTTATGTTTCATGTTTTAAAATGGACCTTATAATTGCCCATATTGATTAAAACAAAGTTAAATGCAAATATTTACGGATTAAACATTTGGTTGAATCTTCATATAAAGTTCCATAAATGTTCTACACAGATTAACACAATTCACATCAAATAAATTTCTGAAGAAAAATTATACTGAAGATCACTAAAGACGTGGAATGAAATTTGCAAAATTTTGTTTTAATTTAATAATGAAGCTTACTATATGCAAATTTTATTTGCAAAATTTAATTTTATTGCTAGAAACATTTTTATTAGTATAGGTAGTATTTATTTTTATTAAATTTATTATTATTATTTATTATCTATTTTGATTATTATTTGTTAGTATTTATTTTTATTAGTATTAGTTTTAATAATTAAAAACTAGAAGATTTGGTGACCTGCTCGGAGATCAAGCACGTCAAAAAACTGAGAGATTTGCCAACTATGATAGATATTCCGCAATAAATTTTATCTGGCAGATGAAAGTAAATAATTAAATGCTATTATTAATATATGCATATACCTCTATTACTCACATCTGTAATTCAATTTAAAATTCTGCATGTAAACATTTTGTTATAACAGTTTTCATTTCAATGTATTTCAGTACTGGTCTTTACATTACATCTGCATCAATTTCTGCATAAAATAAGTGGTAATAAATTATATAATCAATAAGAACTACCAATAACTTTGTAATTATTTTGGTCCTGTATATTAAAAGTATAAAAGCAGTATTTATTGACAGCA
This sequence comes from Stegodyphus mimosarum, assembly GCA_000611955.2. Classification (NCBI taxonomy): domain Eukaryota; kingdom Metazoa; phylum Arthropoda; class Arachnida; order Araneae; family Eresidae; genus Stegodyphus; species Stegodyphus mimosarum. Next base: position 10,126 of record KK117078.1, on the reverse strand, counting down.
AATTGACAGAATGAAATTAATTTGTATGTACTTTTATTTTACATATACAATATAAGTAACCTTTTAATATTAGTTTCTGTATTAAGTACTAATAAAAGTAATATAATACATAATTAACAATGACTCATATGTGTGCTTAATTTATCTTACATATAACACTAATTAAGTACCATTAAAAATATCTGTACTTCTTCTTTCAGGTAAAAGCAAATATTGTGCTTCTTTCATTCAAGTAACACATTTGCATCTGTCTTCTACTACATATTTGTTACTTTCTGATTATCTGAAACCTCACCAAAAGGCTGCAACGAAGTACTGATGAGGCAAACCAGCCTGTCACCCAAAAGTACTCATGTGATTATCCAGATATGCCTGTGCATCTAACCAGATAGCTCCCAAATTCTCTGGAAAATTTTGTCCCCGAGATGACAGTTCCTCCTAGCATTACAGCATTTTCGCATACCACTAGTTTTTATCGTCCTTAGTGAAATTTAGAATTTAGCTTTCCACACGCATACAACATAATTTAGCTCACTTAAAGGCACCATATGCAGCATTTCCTCCCCCTTATTTTAAGATTTTGGCATTAAATTTGTGAAATTCTCTAATTTCTTTTAAGAGATGAGCGTGTATACAGGAAAAATAAGAGTAAAAGACCAAGAAATTTGTGTCTTGTATATAAAAAAAAAAAAAGAAAGAAAGAAAAAATAAAAGTAAAAAAATAGTCAGCATTGGACACATCACTGATATGAACGTAAAGATATCAAATTAATGTTTCTCTCATCATCAATAGATTTAGTACTACACTTTAAAGCCACCAAGTTCATGACCTTTTGATGGAGATGTAGATAATTAGAAAATACCACATATTTATGTATGGATAATTCTGCAGGTATCTGCTTGTATAATCACTTTTCGAGTATAAGAAACAGGATTATTTCTTCAGAAAAGCTTATTCCATAATAAAACATAGAATGGTATATTTCAATTATGGGAAATGTAGCAAACCGCAGCAAAACACATGCAAAATCTAGCAAACACACCCATTTAATCCCAAGCTGTGTGTTAATGACTTCCTTTCTTGAATTAGGGTTACAATAGTCATTTTTGGTATCTTCGGCATCAACAATACTTTGACGATATTTTAGGCTCTTGATAATGGACTACTCATGAAAAATGACAGATGAAATATTTAAAATAAATTGTCTGTATATCTCACTCACTAATTTTTATTTATTTTGACATTAATGATGTCAATTTTATTTCAATTAATTTTTAAAATTAAATTAGTGATTCCAAACTTTTTCCTTTCATGCACCCCTTAATGAGAGTTGATTATTTTGTGTGACCTTTAATGAGACAAGACTGTAATTATAAAGAACTCCTAACCTCACCCTCAAGAATCTATAATCCTGACACTCCTTCGGTATTCTTGCAATGTAATGGTCCGCATAATGGAACTATACTCATACATTTTTTTTCTCCTTAATAAGAATAAATAATATTTCACAGTGGTTATAACAATTAAGTTATCGATGCTGAAAGATGTTCTACATTCTATCATCATTCAAGCCATATAATTTAATGCATTTTTAATAGCAGACCCATGGAAACAGTATAAAAAAGTTTAACCAGTTTTATCAATACTAGGCATACCTGTTCATCTTATTTGAGCCTGAATACTTCAGCCCAAAAGTTTACAATATCAGTTTCCTCAAAGCAATAATTTCCATTCATAAAACAGGACTCCGATCATGAAAACAGAGTTCTTTAGAGATTACTTTTTTTTCACACATCTAGCACATTCTACAGAGGCTAACTGTACACTTTTTAGACAATTTTCAATGTATTTACAGAAATATTTTACCTTAAATTCCTGTGTTTTAAATATTCCATTTGATAATCCTTAAACTTATCTATTTTTAAGCACCATAATTTCCAAGACAATAAAGCTTTTTTTTTTTTTAATATCGAAAGAGGTATTTTATCCCATTCCTCTTCAACAGTTTTCCAGAGTCCACAGAGGATTGTTAACTCGACACATGGACAATTCACTTTTTAAAAGTCCAGAAGTGCAAACATGGATGGATCATACATCAGGAGCCTAGGAGGTATATAAATGAAGGTATGGCTTCAATACCGTTTATTGCTCCATTTTTTCCAGGAAATTAATAGAAGATTTAGACGTGCAGCTGCTTGTTTTGTGTTGATGCCCTGTGGGTATAGAGAACATATTTCATATTTGAGAACTGGGTATAATATATGTTTCAGATAATATGTGGGATTGACCTTCATATTTTTTTGTACTCTCTTTAATTTCTATTTGCTGTGATATCAAAAACCTGCAAAAATCATAAATTTCTTTGAAAAACTTTCTTTAGATTCTTTGAATATGTTGTAACATTTTTTTCTTGTCTTTGGTGATAATAAATGGATCTACTTTTATTGCGGTCATTTTAATAGGATTCATCTATTGTTACAACATTTTTCCATTTTTGTTCAAATAATTGTTTCTCATAAAGAATTCTGCTGCTCATTCTGCTTTCAACTATATGTTGTAGAGAAAGATGATGCACATTGCGTTTTTTCACCTTTCTAAGATTCAAACCAGCATTAATAATTTTATTTACAGTTAACACTGAGCATTTTAATGATTATGAAACTGACCTTTGTGGATTTTCTTTTAATTTTAACGTCCTTACATTTGTAACATTCAACACATTTTGTTTTTTCCTTGGATATGTAGTTTTAACTAACAATTTTTCTCCTTACAGCCAAACTTTGACGCTTTTTTTTCCCTTTGTTATTGACAATATTATTTATTGTTGCTTTAGATATCCGAAAACCATGGCTTTCACAGCATTTTTGAATGACTAGATGTGAATAATTTTCGGAAAGAACACACATTGCTTCTTAAAAAGCGATATTTTGTATAAAACTATCATACAGCAAGCAGATGATAATTTATACTTTCAAAAATATGGTTGCAGTTAAAAAAATTTTTTCCAAACACGAGATTTTTTTTGGAGCAAAGCAAAGTTGCTAAATCATGTGCAAACAGCCTTACATTATATGCCTCTTTCAGAATATATTTTAATGCCATGACACTTTAACTAATCTAATATTGCCTCGAAAGAGAAGTTTTTTCCTCTATATAGATAAACATGTTTCTTCAAGTGTCCAAATAGTTTGTTATATTCATGATTTGCTACACGCATAGTATGAATCTCTCTATCAGAACTCATGATTTGTTATATGCATAGTCATGATATGTTATATACTAATCTTAATATCACAACTTGATGATTTGTTACATGCATAGTATGAATATCCTTACTTAAATTACACTTACCTCTCCACATGCGAATATGCTTACGGTTGTTTAAATTAACCTCTTTACTAAACGACATTTTACATATTTCACATACAGTAGAGAAATCTCATGTGTGAATAAGCATATGACTGTCTAAAACACCCTTTTGACTAAATGTCTTCTTACAAATTTCACAGTTGTAAGGTTTATCTCCTGTGTAGGTAAGCACATGCTTGTTTAAATCGTCCTTACCTCTAAATGTTTTCTTACACATTTTACACACACACGAGGTTTCTCTCCAGTGTGAATAAGCATATGACTGTCTAAAGCACCCTTTTGACAAAACCACTTCTTACAAATTTCACAGTTGCGAGTCTAAATTACCTTTTTGACTAGATGTATTGTTACAAATTTCATAGCTGGAAGGCTTCTCTCCTGTGTGGGTAAGCATATGCTTGTTTAAATCGCCCTTACCTCTAAATGACTTCTTACATATTTCACACATATGAGATTTCTCTCCTGTGTGGGTACGCATATGCTTGTTTAAATCGCCCTTACACCTAAATGTCTTCCTACAGATTTCACAGTTGTGAGGCTTAACTCCTGAGTGAATAAGCATATGTGTGTTTAAATTACCCTTTTGACTAAATGTCTTGTTACAAATTTCACAGTTGTAAGGCTTAACTCCTGAGTGAATAAGTATATGTGTGTCAAAATTATCCTTTCGACTAAATGTCTGCTTACAAATATCACAGCTGTAAGGCTTCTCTCCTGTGTGGCTAAGCATATGCTTGTTTAAATCGCTCTTACCTCTAAATGACTTCTTACATATTTCACACACATGAGGCTTTTCTCCAGTGTGAATAAGCATATGACTGTCTAAAGCACCCTTTTGTCTAAATGTCTTCTTACAAATTTCACAGTTGTGAGGCTTAACTCCTGAGTGAATAAGCATATGCGTGTCTAAAACACACTTTTGACTAAATGTCTTCTTACAAATTTTACAGTTGTGAGACTTCACTCCCGAGTAAATACATGTGTCTAAACTACACTTTTGACTGAATGTCTTCATACAAATTTCATACTTATGGAGTTTCTCTCTTGTGTGAATAAGCATATGCATATTTAAATGAGCCTTTCTTCTACATGATTTCTTACATACATCAGACACATAAGGTTTCTCTCCTGTGTGAATAAGCATATGCATGTTTAAATGACCCTTACTTCTAAATGATTTCTTACATACATCACACACATGAGGTTTCTCTCCTGTGTGTATAATCATATGACTGTATAAATTACCTTTTTGACTAAATGTCTTCATACACATTTCACATTTATGAGGCTTCTCTCCTGTGTGAATAAGCATATGCATGTTTAAACGACCCTTACTTCTAAATGACTTCTTACATAGATCACACACATAAGGTTTCTCTTCTCTTTCAATATGCACATGCTGCATTAAATTACATTTGTGATTAAATGATTTCATACACACTTCACACACATAAGGTTTCTCTCCTCTGTAGGTAAGCATATGTTGCTGCAAATAACATCTGCGACTGAATGACCTTTTACATACTTCACACACATATAGTTTCTCTCCTGTATGGGTAAGCATATGCTTGTTTAAATGGCCCTTACTTCTAAATGACTTCTTACATACTTCACATGCATAAGTTTTCTCTTCTGCGCGAGTAAGTATATGCTTGTTTAAGCGAGTTACTTTAATCATAGTTTTAAAACGGTCATTAACACCGTTTCAATAAAAACAAACTTTATTATCATGAAAGAAAACAATAACTGGAGTCGTCCGAAACATTTGGTTATCAGTTGCGTTCATTGTTTCTGCGCGTAAGTTGGCTCGTCGAAACTGTTGTATGAATACGAATTTAAGCATTTACTTGTTTACACTTTTCCAGAATTCTTTGCTAACAGGACATCCTCACGAGAGAAAAAATGGGAGGAGTTTAAAAGATTTTCTGGCTTGTATAAAGATCTACTAATAACTTTCCTTGCTGCTAGAACTGTGGTAGGAGAAAGAAATGTTTTTTTTTTTTACTTCATCCGTCTTGGCGCGAATCTAACTGCAACGCTCTGATACTCCGTGGCTCTGGCAAATTGCAAAGTTTGGGTCGCAAGAAGCGTTCCTACTATCGCCTGGTAAATCCAATCCAAGTGCAGGGCTTTACCGCTGTTATCAGTTGGCAGAGCGGTAAAGCGTTTCAATTTGTTTGGGTTTGCCAGGCGATAGTAGGAAGAACGAGCTACAATTCCGCAAATCGGAACCCGGAAGTGTGTTGTACGTCATCAACGGAAGTGTTCCTACGTCATCATTACATTATATCTGCTGACCAATGACATACGAGCAGGGTTAATATATCTCTAACAGTGGTTGCCTTACTCTTTGGATTTATCACTGCTTGGCAATTGCAATAGGTAAATAGTATCGGTAAATAAACGGTTTATCGGTTAAAAATTTCCTATAGCTGTTGTATCGAATGCACGTGAATTTTAAGGGTATAGGAAAACTATACTTTTCCAATGTCTTTTAGGCAAAACATTTTTAAATTAACAAATATTGTTCTTAGATTGTAAACATTCTCTTTTACATAATTCTCAATGTGTGACATAGAAAATTTACATGTGATATTACTCAGTGACTCATATAATTAAATTATTATGATTTGAGTACTGCTGTGATTGTATTGTAACGCTTCTACTTGCACTCTAAGTGTAATAAATAAAAGTAAGAAAAGATAATTAAACGGTACCGAACAATACTTTGGGTCACAGTGGATTTCATTTTCGGTTATTAGCAAAACAGTTATTTCTCATTAAATGATGTAATGAATAAAAAGGAATAGAAAATCGAGGTAATTCTTGGTAATATATAAATAGCACACGTATGAAGTGCTAGGAGAATATTATTTGACCTTATTTATATGGATTAAAATTCTATAAGAAATTAGGAAACATTATTTAATTTTTCATAGAAAACCTGGCATTTAAACCTCTTTAAGTTTATTCTGTTGATATTTTCATTAGATCTCATCAAAGAATTTCGTATTTTTCTTTAAGAATGTTTTAAAATCATTTTTTCAAAAAACTAAATATCTTAGTTTTAGTTTCAGCAAAGAGTTTTGTGCAGCTGGTACTCTTTTCATTTACATTTTTTTCAGTTGGGATCTTTTGCATTCCTAACTTTTGTATACTATTGTCCTAAATTTGATATACTTTGAAATAATTATCTTACAATTTTGTGCATTTATTGAATTATTAAATTACTGATTTATTCTGTCAGTTACAAATTACTCTTCATTCTGGAATATACAGTCTCAAACCTTACATAGTGGTGCAGTGTTCCACATTTAGAAAACATTTTGAAGAAATAAGATCTTACTTCAAAATAGTTTTCTGACCATCTGATCAAAAGAATGAAATTTATCAATGAATAACCAAATTTTCTTAAATTCAGTCTTATCAGTTCATTGTTTCCTCTATGCCCTAATTTATTAACAGCTTCTTACAATCAATGTTCTGTTCTCATGTTTGAATGTGATGCTATACTGTAGGCTGTTTTCACATTTCAAATAAAATAATTTTTGTATAATTCTGTTTGTTCTCTTAATACGTTTTGCCTTATCTTGATTCAGATTTATTAATTTGATTATATAATTTTATATTACTTCTTCACAATACTAACAGTTTTGGATCAGATAGTTAGAGTTTTTTAAATTTTTTCCAGACATTGTTTAAATATTCGTTGTATGACTAAAAAGCTGTAATACTAAAAGTAAATAATGGAACAAACAAGCATATTTCAGGCATCTTCTTTTTCCTGTTTTACGTTTCATGCAATTCTCTTGACTGTTCATTCTCTTTATAATTTGCATGTATTAGTGTACATATTTTCATGAATGTTGCATTATTACTCATATCATTCTGACATTCTTTTTATTTCTAACATCAGTTTATGTAAATTATTATTTTTTTTAATTATTTTTTAGTAACTCCTTGTAAATTTAATGTGAAACAAAGTTTTTTTCAAGTACTTTTCTCTAGTGCTGTAAATATTTATGCATATATGTCTGTTTGTGTACTTATTTAAGGATTTTGATTTTCCATTAAAAAACTAGAATCAAAATTCAATTTTATAAAGATGGTTAGCACAATTAAAACATTTGTTGCAAATAAATGAATTTAAAGAATACGTAAAAATAGTTTAAGTACTACAGTGATAAGTTTTAAGTTTGCTTTGCTAGAATTTCAAATAAAAATTTAATTAGTTTTAATATTTTTATGCTAACTTAATTAAAGAGATTAAAGCATTCAATATACTGCATTAAAAACTCTGCATTATTTAATTTCATCGAGAACTCACTGAACTTTCATTACAATATTTTCAGAAATGTACTTTTTTCCCTAAAATTGAAAATATAATTATTTTTTAAGAAAATAAGCTTGATTAAAAAATGTAAGTTAAAAAGTTAAATGGCTTGTTTAATAATGTGCATGATGCCATGCTATAAGTTATTGTTTAATTTAACATGCTACAAATCATTGTTTGCATTTAGGTGTAACAGACAACTCGATTTTTTTTCTCAGTCATGATATAAGAAAGTAAATCATCACCTTTATTTGCTTATTTGCCAATTTGAGTGCAGCTCTAAAAGAGGTCCCCCCCCCACACTTTATATTTGGTATATTCCTTGCTAAGCATACATTGTTATTACTAGCACACATTTTTTCACTAATTCAGATGGCAGGTCATGGTATGCATAATGTATGGTAACACATATGGGAAGAGTGTATGGAATTCATGAATAGTGAAATGCTAGTCACAAAGCTCAGCTTTATCCATTTTATGTTAGAATTCATTCATAATAATAGATGTCTGTTCGGGTCATTTCTAATCATACATGCCCTCTCTTTCACCCAAGAACTTTCCATGTCACTCTCTCATCCTTGATTTGTTAACAGGTCAACTTCATAAACTTCTATAATTTTATATTTAATTTTACATGAAAGAGTGTTTCTAGTGAGTAAAAATCAAGCAGCTGTCACTTCATACAAATACAAACTTAAATTAACACACATAATTAACTGATAATGGATAATTTTGATTGACATTTGCTTATTGTTACATCAAATAGACTGGTGACAAAAGTATATTACAAAGTATGTATGAACACTTTTCTCCCAGTTCAATTAGTTGCTCAATACTATGGATGTGTATATGGAAAACAGCCTGGCTTCTGCATTTTGAAAGTTAAAATGTTTATTCAAATAAATTTTTCTATCCCTTTTTATTGTGAAATATTTATAACATTTTGTACAGTAAATTACATTAATATTTTGCTCTTTATTTTATATTCAACCAACTGCACACATACATATATTGTTTTTCATAAATTTACTGAAAGGTCATCATTTATATTTGCTTTAATAAAAATTACCCATGTTTTACTTTATTAGAAAAAAGGGCTCATCATGGGCCAAATGTCTGAAGCCATGGAATACTATTAGTTTGTTTCAGATCCAATAACCAGTAGATAAATAGATTGGAAACACATGGTTTTCATGTTTTTCACCAAAAAGTACAAATTAGCCAACTTCAAAAAAGCTGCATTTATTCCTATAGAAATTTAGGCTAACTACAGGGTGTTTATAAAGTCCCGGACCCATTTTGATGTTTAATAACTCATAAAATAATGAAGATATAAACAAACTTATTTATTGATGGAATAACTTATATATTTTCCTTTTCAGGTTTGAATATCTTTACTTTTGTAAATATCGTCTGCACGTGTGGTTAATTTCAGATAATTTCATTTTCCAGTTTAATATCTGTACTTTAATGCTCTCCGACGAAGCATCCTTTCATCTTTCTGGCATTGTTAATCGCCATAATGTTTGCATATGGGGATCTGAAAACCCCCATGAATACTGTGAGGCACAAAGGGATTCCCCAAAGGTTAATGTGTGGTATGGACTAATGCACGACCGAGTCATTGGGCCTTTCTTTTTTACAAAAAAGATGGTCTCATCAGTCGTATACTTAGACATGTTGGAAAACTTTGTATTTCCACAACTAGAAGAGCTTCAACCACATGTCTTTTTGCAACAAGATGGTGCACCACCTCATTGGGGTACCATCGTTTGCAGTTCTTTGAATGACCATTTTACAGGAAGATGGATTGGGCGAGGAGGTCCAATTCCTTGGCCACCCAGATCACCTGATGTAACGCCGCTGGACTTTTTCCTTTGGGGATTTGTAAAGGACAATGTTTACAGGAGGAGAGTGTTGAACATTGATGACCTAAAAGCCAGTATTATTGGTTGCCGGTACCTGGCGTGAAATTGATTATTGACTTGATATTCTCCGTGAAACGAAGGGGGCACATGTGGAAGTTCATTGACAAGGTCATGAAACTTTTTGAGTCTGTCTAACCATTTATGTTATTTTTAATCTATCTTATCTATCTTTATTATTTTATGAGTTATTAAACATCAAAATGGGGCCGGGACTTTATAAACACCCTGTATTTTTAGAAAATTTCTCATCAAAATGGGTCTCATCTTTTATATAATTTGTCGCAATAAATTATCTACCCACCTGCTTGATTCAGAACTTGATGCATAAAATGTAATAAAAATCTTAAAATTCTGGATTAATATGGGAAAAAACTAAATGGTTTTCTGCGAATTGCTAAAAGGTACTATGTGCAATGTCTATTTTTGAAATTACTTTTGTAAGGAAATTAGAGACATTGTTGGATGCATCATGAAAAAATATTCAGCAAATTCTAA